>JAVQJV010095753.1:0-12404 GCA_036024995.1 Gadopsis bispinosus
TACTTTGTAAACTAAGTTTTTAAAGGTGCTATATAAATAAAGTTATTATTATTATTATTATTACAAAGAAAACTTATTGTATCAGACCTGGCAATGGCAAGCATCTTTCACTGATGCTCTGGCTTTACTCTTCACAGATTGGTTACAAAAACTCTGAATTCACTGGCTATGTAAAACAGGAGGAAGGGCTCAGTGCTGCACAAGAAAACGGCGTCTTGGACGCGTTTTAACGCGCGTAAAAAGCGGCGTTTTAAATAGAAACGGCGTAAACCCCGTCAGGACGCCGTATTATGTACCAAGGACGTGTGCCGACTGACGGCGTGCCACAGTTGACTTGCTGTCAGCTGCTACACGGTGACACGCATGTCCGCAAATGGCCTGAAACGTCCTACAAGACAAACTGGCCACTAGCTAGTGACCTAGCTCGGGTGTTAGCTAGCTGGCTAGCTTCGCAGTCACAACAACAACAACAACCACCACCACCACCACCACCAGCTAGTAGCGGCTAGCGGCAGCTAGCGGCAGCTCAGATGCGCATTGCAGGACATGCCGCGTCTGTCGACTCACCTGATAATAACGAAGCTCTTCGCAGCGGACTAATGTGGCCGACAGCTGAAAAGCATCCGATGGCAGCAGGTATGTAGTCGGCAGGTCGGCCACGCGCTGGCTCGGCTCGGACAATAAGGACGAGCACACACAGCCTGTGGTCCCTGCGGCGGAGCCCGTTTACCCGCGTCCTTCTTTTGAATCTGGACCAACTTTCGAAGTTCGTCCACGGTTCAGTTTAAACGGGACCTGGAGTCCGACAGTGCTGGCAAGCGGACAGGATAACTGCGCGGCAGCCGCGGCGGCAGAAAAGTGTGGTTTGTTTATAAAACACGCAGAGGGGGAAGTCTGAAGAGTGCGAAATAAATCCCCGTCGACCAATAGGAGCCGGAGGGTGACGTTTAGAATGTGGGTCAACCAATCAGATTCGACTTTACCTGAGCCTTATGGCTGTCACTTTGATTGTTGTAGTCTCATAAGTGCTGCAAGTGGGTTATCATATCCTGCTTGTGGATTTGGAATAAACGTCCTTCAGACTGGCTGCAAACAGACTGACAAGATTCAGGAAATGTTTAAGACAGGAAGGATGGGGATGTGGTTTGGTTGTTGTGGTTTCTAGATTTATTTGCATTACTGACTTTAAGCTGCTGTGTTTGCTTTCCTCCGCAACACCATCCGCGCCAAAGACATTTTAATAACCCTTAATCAAACTATGCTAAATATTTTCACACATAAACCAGGACAGTTCACATTTCATTGATTCATGTAACTGTTCAATTATAGTTTATGTACATTTGATCTCCCTACATTATGGTCTAAATGTTATTTGAAAAGCAGGGCTGCATTTGAGAAGATGAAATTAGTGAGGTTTTGGCAATTTTGCTTATATAAATGAATTAAATGATTAACCAATTATCAAAATTGTTGCAGATTATTTTTCTGTCAATTGACTAATGAATTAATTGACCAGTCGTTTCAGCTCAGCAAACCCAATATTTTTAAGTTATTTGGTTTCAACATGTGTAATATGTGAATCTAAACCACACTTAGTGCAGATAAATTCTCTAGATTCCCAAAATCATTACTGATGACATCATCTGTGTGTTCTGTGGTAGCTGTGGCCCAGGTTGCATGATCACAAGAGCCTTATTTCTCTGCTGGGGAACTTATTCAAGCCTTTGCTCTTTGCATCTACTGCATTAGTCTTCACTGATCCACTTATATCACATTAACTTGTCACACGGCAAGGCACAGCCAAGCAGATTAGAAAAATGCAGCCTTTGTTTCACCAACAGACTGGTTGATTATTATCACAGCAGTGTGGCTGGACTTTGACCGTGGCCTGGGAAAACAAGGAGACAGGTGAGGTTTACTGCACATGTAAATCCTTTCGTTTATATGTGCATGTATAGTAGATGTGTGACTATTAAACACAGATTCATAACATAGCTTAGATATTTATTAATAACACTGTACTCACCTATATTGATATATTTATATATAAATAAATGTACCCTTTCTTTACTTTCATTGCCAACCTCCATGTTTGTGTTCTTTTCATCTGAATAACCAAGAAAAAAAGAAACCCAAGTGAATGGTCCCAAGTCAGAAAACAAGACCAGACAAAGTCATGTTACAATGGGCTGACAGGTGACATGGCTGGTTAAATATTCTCTTCAGCTAAAAAATACTGGACCATCCTAGCACCACTTTTTCACAAACTCACAACTGAAATAAAACAAAGCTGTGGGCCACCAACAAACATGAATACCGAATACACATACATGAATACATTCTCACTTCTTTTGAAACCCAACAAAGACCTCACTCACCAGCCAGCTATGGTCCCATTTCACTCAATGCAGGCATAAAAATCATAAGTAAGGCTCTCTTGCAGACTAGAAAAGGTGAGTCTCTCCATAATCCATCTAGATCGAAGCAGTTCTATTGAAGACAGACACTCATCCAGTAATAATAGTAAGCTGTTCAATTTAATACATTATTCGTCTCCCCAACAAACAGAATCAAGCAAACATCACTAATGGGTAAACACACACACAAATCACAAAATGTCATGCTGCACAGGGGTACTAGGCAAGGATGACCACTCTCTTCCTCTACATAAAAAAAAACTACCCATACCATCAATAAAAAAACATGTCTTTCACTCACCCATATTGATGGCTGGAATTAAATTTACAAGGACATCTTATAAGTAAAAATACCAATATGCAGCTCATTCAATACAAGATAATGCCCAGAGTCCACCTCACTGGGCACAGGATGTTTCAGATGGGAGTGGTACAATCTGAAATTTGTTCACACTGTATACAAAACACCTACTTCCATGCTACCTGGCACTGCACACCCGTAACACACGTTTAGAAAGAAATCATTAACTCACTCTCCTGGGCTGCCTCATCCCACTGAACTCAAGAGATATTGTTCACACTACACATGGGAAAGACCTTTTTGTTACTTCTGTTGTATTGTTTGTAACACATATGTGTGTCTAATTAAAATTTGTGTACTATTGTCTCATTACACTAATAGATAAAATGTTAGATTTGTTGCTAAGAAAACTCAGTGACTGTTTCTTTAAACACTGGGCCGTGTCTGGCAGACTAGGCAGAGGCCATAGAAATTAACTGATTGCCGATGATTCTATTAATTTTACAATATTTATTATATTAATTAAATAACAGAGATTAAAGATGAGATTAAAGCGTTGGATGATTGGTTTGTTCCCACAGCATGGTGTTTAATAATTAGACCAACAACCCTTTGACTAATCTTGTCACGGTCGAAGAAATGGGTCCCAAACTTCTTATATTTAGTTCTCTTTCACAGTGTTTGTTTTTGTACACAACCTTCATTCACCAGAAAGCTGCCGTTTCAGAGGGACTGATTGTTGTCACGTGTGGACGTGTTTGGGGTCAATCCTGACTTCTGTTTCTGCAGAGGTAGCTTGACAGAAGAGTCGGATAGTCACTCATTACCCCTGTGGCCCCCACGTCAAATGCAGCCTTTATGTCTTCATCTTCATTGCACACAAACAAATGCACCTGCAATTACAGATATAGCTTAAAAAACATACTTAAAATTGTTGTATCACCTTCAGACCTCATGACTAACAGAACTGTCTGTCTGAACTTATAGACATGGTTATCGAAGGTCGCTACAGAAAATGATGCTTTATTTCTGTATGTCTGTGTCAGAGCAGTAAACACAAGGTCTTTAAACATAAGTAATGTCACTATTTAGAATAACAAATTGTACATTTATACACTGTACACAAATATACAGAACTGTGCAAAGGTTATTGGCAGGTGTGAAAAAATGCTGTAAAATAAGAATGCTTTCAAAAATGGAAGTGTTAATACTTTAGTTTCATCAGTTAACAAAATGCAGTGGATGAACAGAAGAGAAATCTAAATCTAATCAATATTTGGTGTGACCACCCTTTGCCTTCAAAACAGCATCAATTCTTCTAGGGACACTTGCACACAGTTATTGAAGGAACTCGGCTGGTAGGTTGTTCCAAACATCTTGGAGAACGAACCACAGATCTTCTGTGGACGTAGGCTTCATCAAATTCTTCTGTCTCTTCATGTGATCCCAGACAGACTCGATGTTGAGATCAGGGCTCTGTGGGGGCCAGACCATCACTTCCAGGATTTCTTGTTCTTCTTTACGCTGAAGATGGTTCTTCATGGCATTGGCTGTATGTTTGGGGTCGTTGTCCTGCTGCAGAATAACTTTGGGGCCAATCATACGCCTCCCTGATGGTATTGCATGAAGGATAAGTATCTCTGCCTGTATTTCTCAGCATTGAGGACACCTTTAATCCTGACCAAATCTCCAACTCCATTGCCAGATCCATTCGTTTCTGTGCAAGTGTATCTATAAGAAGTGATGCTGATTTGAAGGCAAAGGGTAGTAACACCAAATATTGATTTAGATTTTTCTTTTGTTCGCTCACTTATTATTTTGTTAATTGATGAAACTACAGTATTAACACTTCCATTTTTGAAAGCATTCTTAGTTTACAGCATTTTTTCACACCTGCCTAAAACCTTTGCACAGTACTGTATATGTTCTTATTTGGTGTAATAATGATGCTTTTTGGTAATTTATCACCTTCATCCAATGTGCAAGCTCAGTTTGTGGAAAAGGGAAGAGTTACCATTTAAATACTTTTCTACATATTGGGTTTTAGGTCAGAGGAAAAGGATAAATATATTGTAAGAAAACAATTGGTTGATTTTGCAACCAGCATTATTGTTTCTTACACACACAGCAAAGCTGATGTCAACAAAATGAGGGTGAAAGTTAAAATCCAATGTCCTGTTTCCGTGTCATCCTTCCTGCAGTTTTGAGCCAGTACGTGACCATCAATAAAACGCAAACCCTATTGTCCTAAATGTGCAGGGTGGCAGCTATCTCAGATGTAAAAGCCAAAACAGAGCAGACATCAGCATAAAGTTGGAGCACCAAGGAGCACTTGCTCAGCCTACAGCGTTGATATGGCACAATGTCATGATACTGATATGCTGCAGTAATGTATGTCACCAATGTTGTGTTACATTATTGAAATATAACACGCACAGTGGATGTACACACTTATCTTACACATTGTCTATTCATATATTATGATTTTTTGTTATTTTTCTATTTTAGGCTAATATTTCCTTCTTTTTACACATATGATGATGTATCACAGATGAAAGTCTCACAATGTATTATATATTGGTGAATGGTGGGCAACATGATTGTGGGTAACCTGTGATTCCCTCTTCTAATCTTTTTCTGAAGTGAGGAGCTCTTCGCATCCCTCTGTTTTCATGTGAACGATGAGGAGAAGAGCTTTTCTTAGTCACCACTTGAGAATTTCTCATAATGCGGTGAGGCCCTCAGCAGCTGACTATATGACTTCAATTGTTTTCACGCTCAGACTATTCAGTGACCACACTCCTGGGCTGATGACAGGGGTGATCTCATCCCAGCAGAGATTAGTCACATCAGGACAGAGATGATGCATTCAAGATTGTGTGTCTTTGCCGAAATACTGAAGTGTAATGTGCATTAAGTTCATTAGGTGCTGTGCTTAAATGGTTCTACAGTTGATGGTGCAGTAACACAGTGTTTCCTTTCCCTGATACACCCATGACTAAATCTTCAGGTGCAGGATTTAGGATGCTAAATATAATCTAAAGTTACCCAGTTTAGGTTTTGACCACTAGTGGCTCAGCAGAGCTTGATGAGCCGCTGTAATGTAATACCAAAAGTTGCAAACTGGATGAGTATCTCTGGTTTTTTATTACTTTTCTACTTATCATGTTTCCTATTTTTTATCAAAACCTTTTACACTTTACTGTTCTTGTTTCCTATGCATTCCTGTAATGCACTTAATCTTAGCAAAGCTATTAAACTCTGCTGTTTCCTGTCTGTGTGTGCTATACGCATTCGGTTTCGTACCTGAATTCCACGGGCTGCAAGGTGTTTAAAAAGGCTCTTCCTCATTGTAACTCTGGAATGACAGCATACATGAAATATATGAAAAAAAAATCAGTTTTTACACAAACAGCAGTAAAGAATAATCCACAATTTGATCTTGCCGCTATATAAACTGCCTAATTGGACCCCAACATTGTCGTAATTCTGCATAAATGTATCACTCCATGTATCATACTCATGTACATGTACATGATGGAATGCCCTCAGTTATGCTTAATGTTATTTTCTCTGACATGCTTGGCAATGATTCTCATCTACACCAAAACAAGTCAGTTGTAAGGAAGGCCGCAGTGGACCTCTCAGAAACCTCACTCACTTTTCTAATAAAGAGATGACGAGCCTGTTCCTAAGGATGTCCTTCTCAGGAATGAACGTCCTTCAGCACACAGAGAAAGAGAAGACACATTCGTACTGCGACACATTTATCTAACACCAAACATAAGATCAGAGAAGAACATCTACAAATATGAAAACCAGATGAACGTAAAATCTCGTGGGATGCAGCTGTAAGACATATACATATAACTATAATGTGAGCAGAGATGAAAAACATCTGGCCACTGTTTATAAACAGCTTTGGGGATTTTAACAGGGAGGACTTGGACTCAACATGTAGAGACACACACGCCTGCAGCCACACCTGTTGAAGATGCGTGGCAGGTAGAACTGCAATAAACTCTCTCCCAGCGGCACAAACGGCAGCAGGCCGCTGTAGAAAAGAAACAGAAGCAGCACACCTCTGTTCATACTGAAACTGTACGGCATGGAGCCATTCTGTGAGGAAGCAGAGAGACAGGCTGAGTGCCAACACTGAAACAGAGACCATTATTTATCAGGCAATTACAATATTCGAAATGGCAAAAATGTGACATTGTGCCTGAAGTGATAGCAAAATGCTGTAACTTTGTCTCCCCCAAGTGGTTTATGTACCATTGTGCAGCATTCTTTCATGATCCCAGCGTCCACAGAGGCCCAGACTGTGAAGTCCTCCCTGTTGTAGCATCTAACCAAGTCAGACACCTGCACACGGACAAGGGAGGCAGATTCAATGTGAAGGTGGTGAAGAAATCATCCAGACACTTAAAGCCAGAAAAAGCCAAGTAATCACAATGAGTAAGCTTGTTTTATTGCTTACTGAGGTCTTTCTGGCAATGCTACATATCATCTCTATAAAATGTCAGCAAATATTGTATCACAGCTTAATGGTCAGTGGAGGATTCAGAGAGAGAGGCAGCATGGGATCCAATATATCACAGACAAATATGAACATTGTTTCATATTTTGGAGATTTTTCTTTTTCAGATTCTTCAACCACTCTGGTAAGAGTTGCAGGCATTTTTCCTTTTAGGTGTACTGTACCCTTCTTATCAGTTGGTTGTTGTTCTCTTTGATCTCGATGCTGATGGGCATCTCAGGGAACTTCCTGAACACGTCCTCCAGCAGAGCAAACTTCCTGTCTGCACCGCTGCTGTAGCGTCCTGGACGAGGGAGGGGTGAAAATCAACACGCACTCATGCACACACTCCTGCTGCCCTACTTCTTCATTAAATGGCTTTTTGTTAATGATTGAAAATTAGAGAACAAGATGAGAGACTCACCTTCATAAAATGTCACCTCCATCCTCTCCTTATACAGAGGCAAATCCTAAAAGAGTTCAAACTTTATATTGATAATGTGATTGCCATGAAGAAAATGTACTGTGTATTCTAAATTTATTCTTGGTATAATCATCTATTTTCAGCTGGATGCAAACATTCACATGATGGTAATCCAGGACTTCCTCAGAAACCATCTTTGTTTCTGAGGAAAACTCAAATGGATATAAATAGCAGGTCTGTGGCAGGTTTATGTATGTTTTAACATGCATGCATGGTATAACACTTGATGGAAGTGTGTTCACAGCATGTAGCTCACAGCAGCATTAACAAGGTTAGTTGGCAAACTGCGCTGAAAAGACTCACTGAAAAGACTCACTGATGTAAAAGACGCATGCAGCTATTTTGCACATTGCAGTTAAACTGGAGCAGATCACTAAACCAAAAAACACATAATCCAGAATACCACCACTTGGACACCCTGTTTTGCCTCGGCCGGAGCTATTGTCTCAGCATGACCTTGTGACCTTTGACCTAACCAACGGTCCTGTAGGATCTGTTCTCCCACCTGCAGCTTGAGTGAGGAGACGGTGACGTTGTGGCCGGTCTGCCTCAGCAGATTCTCATCGTGTGACACCACCACGTATCCGTCGTTTGTCAAGTGGCAGTCCAACTCCAGCATCTGTGTGCCCTTCTCCACCGCACTGGAGGCAGATGGAGGAAAGATAAAAATAAAATGAGGATACACACATTTGTCACTGGCACAGTGAGAGAACTTTTGTTCACTTCTGCTCTTCCAGCTCTCCAAACTGAGACATGAACTAACCTCTTAAAATACTATACAAGAAGCTAAAGCCTGGGTAGCTCAGACGGTAGAGCATCAGACGTTTGTCCAACTTCTGCTACTATGTCTATATTTCTTATCCATATTTTCTGCTACTATGTCTATATTCTTTTTGCCTATCCATATTTGATTATATTTTACTTTATAGTGTTTTTATATTGTGTAGATAGTGGCACAGGCTAGGAGCCCTCCGGTACATGTGACAAATAAATCTTTGAAACTTGAAACTTAAAGAATAAAAATCATAAACAATGAATGCAGCAAACAACAATGAACTGTATAAATCTTGCACATCACTGAACATTGATCCTTTTTAGGGAGCCCCGACATCCAGCATGTTTGATATCTTAAATGCTAGTATTCATACAGTATTAGAGCAGTACGGTATATATACAGTGTGCAGATATTCATGCAAACTTCCTTAGTTGTCGTCTGATCTGCACAGGCAGATCAAATATGTGGTTTTCTCAACTGTTAAAAGTAGTTGAGATTTCCAAATAATCTGTTGTTTATTGTTTAGAAGGTTTAAACCTTGTGGAAAGACGCTAAATGTAAGTTGTCTGACCTAATCCGTCTTTTATCATACACTGCAAGACATTTTATGAGGCTGGATAATCAGATAACTGTAAGATAGAATCAGAGTAAATTGGATGGTGCCCCATTTTCATATCTTATCTGAATGCAAACCGTTTCTCTCACAGCTGTTCTGAGAGCAGCAGCTCTCCACTTGAGTTTGGTACTCACTGTGTGAACGCCTCCATCGTGCCTTCTATCCTCTCTCCACATCCTGGTAACAAACAGAGGAGTTAGGGTTGATGATGGCAGTGAAGAGAGAAGCGCTGCTTAATAACAATATTGAGAAACGTTCGCCTGTTTGAACATGCACCCCATGATCAGGACATGATGGGTCCCTCACTCCTCTTACCTCCTCTGTGTGCAATGTGTTTGCAGTAAAAGGCTGTGCGTTTCTTCCTGTGGAGAATGTGGGGGTTCTTCAGCAGGTACACCGAGGCGAGACTGTATCCACCCAGAGCTGGGAGGATGAAGTACAGAAAACTGCTCATCCTTCCCTACAAATACGCCCCAGTGAGCTCCTGACGTGGACTCTGTTAAGGTTCGACAGAATTACCAGCAAAAACAGTGTTCAAACTAAACTGACAAGCGTGTCCTTGTTCAGCAAAATTAAGCTCTTAATGAAGATCTACAACCCAGAACCGATCCAAAAGCTGCTCTCTGTCTTGCTCCGAAGACTTAAAAAAAACTGGACAGACTGGTAAGACCGACGGAAGTCTCCTTCTTGCTCACTCTTAGCAAACGCACCTGAAACCTTCAGGGTTGTAAAAATCAGTTAATGAAGCACCCAGCTCATAACCCTGCACTCACTTCACTGCTCTCTCTCTCTCTCTTTCACTGGCCTCTCCCCTGCCTGTGGCAATACTATTCCACTCGCTTTAAAATGCTTTTGTTCAGCTGGGATACTAGTGGCTTTGTTTGCCAACACTTTTCTAGGATTTCCTTTATTCTGCTTCATTGTTTGGAGTATGAGGTTGGAGATCAGTGTTGTGATTATGATACACAAAATAGGTGACAGTGTCATAATAATAAATCACAGGTGGTACAAAGTGAGGAAAATAAGTAGTTGACATCTATTGTTCATTCCAGCTTTAATGTCCCATTTGAACTTGGGACATAGTTTGCAGTTTAGGGCTGGGCTGAGCACTGGGAGTGCAGCAGGTTTCTCACACTGTTTATTTGACAAAAGGGATGTGGTATGATGAGATATGAAAACTAATCTCTGACCCACAAGGCCAGAAATACAAAGACGACCTCACGTCTAGAGGCACGCATGCTCCCTATACGTGTAGTACAAAGTCATCAGGATGTATTACTATATTGTTCGGGTTCAATAGCAAAGCTGGAATGTGACAGACAATGGAGCGACGGGCTGCGCCTGCTCTGAAATGTTACAACAAGCCTGGTTTTCACCAGAAGAAAGGAATCTATTCATAGCTGTGCAATGTGACTTTCCAGCACTTTCACTCTTTCGCAGGTGTGTGCTTTTGACATACAGTACAATGTACAGTTTGTGCAAATCCTGGTCATTATAACAGATTATGTGCCATGTTTGCCTAATTTTTAGTTTTCCTGCTGCCACCCATTTTCAAACAGATTTTTAACTAACACCGATCAGCCAGACACATTGATTATCTGGTTACGATGGCACCTGTCAGTGGGGGGGGATATATCTTTCATTAAGTGAACATTTTGTACTCCAAGTTGATGTGTTGAAGCAGGAAGAATGGGCAAGTGGAAGGATGCGAGCAACTTTGACAAGGGCCAAACTATGATGGCTATACAACTGGGTCAGAGCATCTCCAATTGCAGCTCTTGTGGGGAGTTCCCGGTCTGCAGTGGTCAGTACCTACCAAAAGTGGTCCAAGGAAGGAAAACCGGTGACAGGGTCATGGCTCATTGATGCGTGTGGGGCACAAAGGCTGGCCCAAAGGCTGACCCGTGTGGTCTGATCCAGCAGAAGAGTTACTGTACCTCAGATTATTGAAAATGTTCATGCTGGTTCTGATAGAAAGGTGTCAGAACACACAGAGCATCACAGTTTGTTGCATATGGAGCTGTGTATTCGCAGAACGGTCAGGGTGCCCATGCTGTCTGAACGTTACGGCTCATCGGTGTATAAGCAGACATTGCTGCCATCATTCCAGTCAAGGACAAAGACTCTGGGAATGTCGGGGATGGAGGGGGAAGCCATGCTCAGACATGTTATGAAGGAAGAGGGGAAAGCTGTACAGCAAGAAAAGCAAGCTGACTTATATAGTGAGAAGCCACACACAGGTATGCATGTTCCCATGAGTCTCAGGTTTGACGTTTACTTCACAAAGACATTTCAGGCTGATATGCAGCGTTAAGCCAGCCTTCATTTCACTCTGAAATAAGTTGAATGCAAGTTACAGTTAAAAATAAAGTCTTATTTAAAACCCGAAAGTTAGCCAGCCTACCCCCAGACTAGCTCAGAACTAAGAGCTTGAACATGTTTCTATGGTAACAATCAGTGACACCTGCTGAACAGTTTCCATGGTAACAATCAGTGGCACCTGCTGAACAGCAGCACCAGTGGCAATGAAGACATCGTCAGTCGTTTCCATTTGGAAACTAACCCTGACTGATGAGTTTATGGGAGTCCTGACAGCATCTACAGCTCTGCTACAGATGTCATTCTGCTGGATGCCTTTTGTATTGCTGCACTCTTTGTAAAATTGTTTTACAGTGAAATATCAACAACTGTTGAATTAATCTTTAAGATCGTGCTGGAATTAACAAGGGCGGGTTTAGAAATAGACATTTGGGAAATGGTTAAAAAGGTGTTAAAACATTTAAAGTCCTGGTTCTTGGCAATAATGAAGTGTACATAATTAACAGTTACATCAGTCAGTGAAATAAATTAATGCGAACCACTCAAAATATTAACATGAAATAATGTCATACAAATTATTTTTGTACCTGCAAATAACCTACAACATGGATTGTGATACAACACGCTCCTGGACCAAAACCCAGGCTGGGGGTTTTGTTGTTTTGCACTACTTTGTAGGTAAAAGTACCCTAGAAGAAAAAACAAAAGACCAGAAGAGGGGAAACAAAGCATCCACAAAAAGTAATAACAGTATCAGGAAATTTTATTTAATCATATGTATATAATTCTGTATTTTGTTAATTGTTTAATTCATAATACCCATAGAATATACAGACTATAACCCTCAATAACTCATATCTCTTTGACAATCTACTTATATCTCCTTTTAAAATAATTCCTTATAAGATCTTGGAGGGAAACTTAAAGAAAAAAAAAAAGGTTTCAGAAAGATTGAAAAACACTGCCAATAATA
>JAVQJV010095761.1:0-22731 GCA_036024995.1 Gadopsis bispinosus
CCGGGAAGAGCTAGAAAGCGTTGCAGGGGAGAGGGACGTGTGGATAACCCTGCTTAGCCTGTTGCCTCCGCGACCCGGCCCCGGATAAGCGGTGGAAAATGGATGGATGGATGGATGTAGCATCATATGCCAGGTGAAAATGATACAGTCAGAAGGCACCTACAGTACATTAGGCACCTTTTAACAGAAATGTTCAATAAGATGCTTATCCATCAGAAGGCCTTGCATGTTTGCAAAATGTTGACAATTTTCTGCAAACATTAAAAAAGAAAAATATCTCGAAGAGAGATATTCCTGCGTCAATATGCTGAAATGCTCTCATGTGGCTGCAGCTCTCTGGACCGACTGAGTTCAGTGATCAGAAGAGAGCAGCTGCGCATTCAGTCGACCAATCAGCTGCCAGGCAGGGACACATTCACAGATCACTCACCTTTCGAACGGCTAATTACTAATCCCCATTGATAGTCCTGTGAACGCCTCCTTTGTTTTGTTCTAAATCGTGTCGTTTGTCTTGGTGTCATGTTTCTTCATGACTTTATTCCAGAGTCTGCATCTTCTGTCTTCAAGATACGTTTGCTCCACAATTTCATGCTATTTCACCTCCAGCTGTTCTTTTTTAACTTGATTAATTTGCTTTGCATTTTGCTTTATTCCTAGGGTTTTATTATTTCTAAAAAGGTAGAATGAATGAATAAAACATTTTTGAAACTACAGGTAGATAAAAATGCACATAGATGAGATGATAGCAGCTTGAGGAATATTAATAATAATAATATTAATAATAATAATAGCAAACAATTAAGCTAATTAGATTCAGTTAACTTAGTTTGACTTCTGCTTTCAATTAAAAGAGAACCTCGTACGTGTATGCTAATTCTTACGTAATGGAGTCACACACATATAAATTAGCCCGTGACATCATCTTGTGGCATCTAGCATTGAATATAGTTGGCAACATTGCTCAGAAAGAAAACCTACTGGGCTCCTAACATAGAAATCAAAATGTTTGAGATTAAAATAACGTCATAAAAATGTGTTTGTTATACCCACTATCACATTCTGCTGCTCTATACTAAATTGTGCAGATTCTAGTTTCCATCTTCATCCTTTGTGATTACATTTACATTATTAAAATTTTTTTTATTTACGATTACATTTTTGGTTCGTAATATTATCAATAGCTGCCTGTGTCATGAGATTTATGGTCCTTCATTATACATAACTACACAACTGATGTTAGTTTTAATGAACGACATGTTAAGTTTTAAACAAATGTCACACAAATATTGGGGAATGCAGTTATTAATCAAATCAAAATAAGAGCTAATTAGCTAGTCATAGCTGGTGGTAGCTCACCGTCATGTTATTACCGCTCTGTCCGGCGGTAAGTGGCTACCTGTAGCTAGCACGCTTTGGCTTGGCTTCCTGGGAACCTGAATTCTTTGTTGAAGGCGGCATATCTGTATCTGACTGAAAGCTAGCAGGCCGCCCGCCGGAGCAACTGTCGGACTCGTATCAGCAGCGGTATTTTATTTTTTTAATCCTCTTGGAAAATGGACCAAACCGCATGCATTATGGGGGGGTTCAAATGGGATGGTTGGCTAAAGATGCCTACTCTGATTATGTGTTTACAATTCTTATTTTAAACAAATTAATTTCCTAAACATTTAGGGGCCCCATGAATCATCATTAGGCATCAATCATCATTAGCGACGGCCCAGAGTGGCAGTATTACTACCAGAAAAAGATATATTATTGCTAGTTAACCTTTACCTCAGGCAGACTATTGCTAGTTGTCTAGATGTATGGGGTGAATTGCAGTAACAGTAACATGCTGCAGTAGTAGCACTAGAAAACCTTGCAGTCATATTGCTAGTTGCACTGTACATCTGCGGTGAGTTGCGGTGATGGTAGCAGTCGCAGAAGTGCTAGTAGCAATACTTACTCTCTGTATATCCAAAGTGAGTTGCAGCAGCGTTGGAGAGGCTGTAGCTCTGAAAGTCTCCGTACCTCTAACTGGAGAGTTCAGACTGACGTAGGCCACTGCACTGCTCTTCAGGACAACGCTGTTATCCTGAACACACACACACACACACACACACACACACACACACACACACACACACACACACACACACACAGGGTTATCATCATTACACTCCCAATGGTAGTCATAACTGTATAATTGTTGTCATCACACCTGTCACGTTATCATCATTGTCATTATGTCAAGTCCACAAAACGTGTCCTTTCCGGTTGTTAGGATGGCATTATTGGTTTTTCTGCTGCTGCTGTTGCAATGTCATTTAACCTCATACCATCAGATTAAAACCGAGTGTTTAGTCTTAAGTGTACTTAAGAATCCTTTTGTGAACTTTCCTGTTGTGAGCTATACTGTATGTTTTGATTCCACTTCTATAAGGTGTCATTGCAAACTGTGAGAATAAGTAAAATGAGTTCTTCATCATAAATCAGACCAATTCAATCAAAACAATATGGTCTGATTGCATCTGTGGCGGGTTGTTCTACTGTGGCGGCGTTCCTGTCTTGGGAGAACACGGCAGTACGTCGACTGTTTTGCTTGGCTCTCCTCTTTCTTCTTGTAATTGCTAATTGTGGCTATTTCCGCTTACATGTGATTATTATAATTATTATTACAAAATTATATACAACTTTTAGTCGAATGCCATCTAGCCAGCATTCCCGTGTCAGTACAAGCTGCTGCGTGAACCCTAACTATCATCTTCATGCATTTGTGTTAACTAGCTCTAGCAGCAGCATGTACTGGAGAAAGAAGAAAGAGTTTTCTGAAAAGATAAAAGGTTTCTTCATGTGTATGCTGCTCCTCATATAGTATGTACTGTATTATGTATGTTGCCAGCACCTTAACATCGGCCTCAGTTTTAATCATTCCAGAAGCCACAACCTTTTCACCCCTAAGCTGACATTTAATAAAGCAGATGCTCTTGTGCTTGCTGACCTTTCCCCACTCATAGGACCCAATGTTCCCCAGGGCTGAGCCCCCCCACGAGCAAAACACAGTGGTACGGTCTGGCACCCATCCTTGTTTGGTCTGCTCTGTCAGCGCCGCGATGAGCTGATTCATGATTGCCGAAGCCCCGCCTCCCTGGTCGCTGTCATGGCGACTACCAACCAGCACGTAGCGATCTGAAGACAAATAAAAAAAGGATAAAAAGGTGATGCTTTATTTCATTGGTTGTAGGTGAATATTGCTACTGCACCACATATATCATATATGAATGTATATGTCACTTATGTTCACATTTATTAAATTATAAACACTACAGTTATCATTACAAGCAGTACAACTGTGATAGTAGTAACGTTTCTGGTGTTCAGAACTTGTCAAAGCAGATGTCAAAGAGCTACGGTCCCAAGTACAGAAAAGAGCAGTTAGTGGATGTTGAAGAAGCAGATCTATAAGACCAAATGTTTTCTTGTTTTTTGTCAGGTGGCAGTTTGTATGATACGATTGATTTCCTGTATCTAAAATGGAGTTGGTGAACCTACAGCAGTGACCTGATGACTCTTCGTCTAGTGTGATGCAGGAATTGTCACATTTCACTCCAGGGACATTTTCGGTCATTAAAGGGTTACATTTCTAATGTTACGTGCCATTAATCCTAATTGACTCCAACTCTCCCCTTAATGTTATCTAGTTTGAAAAGATTACATGTCTTTTCCTCTTTTTTGCATTCAAATTATAATAGACCTTTTTTCTGTAGCAAACATTATGATGGGTTTTAATGTGGGCGGAGCTTAGGCGGACACAGAATTATTCCCTGAACATGTTACCTAATGCTGGCTAGCAAGTTTTGTTGACTTGTTTTTTGACAATGGCTGAAGAAAATACAAGATACTCTAAATGTGTATGGTCACTGACTCTCTGGGACTGCGAGTGTTACATGGAAAAAGCAACACTCAATCATGACGTCTGCACTAAAAGGGTCTACGTATATGCAATATTATTGGGCCTTCATGCATTTACTTTAGAGGTCATTGTCTCAAGACCAATTGGATCTGAATAGAGCTTTATCAAATTAAATTATATAACACTATAGCTCAGTAAAAGTATCACAAAATACTGTAAGTGTGGTTTTCCAAGGATACACACTCCAAACGCCAAATGTACACACACACACACATGCACACAAATGCTCCAGGCTTCTTTGTATGCCTTATATTTTCTACAAAGACAGCGTGTTGAGTATGGATGCACGAGGCAGCTTCCTGCGGGCGAAGAGAAGAACAGAGCAAACCTCATCACTCCAACATAAGCCGCTGATGACTTTGTTTGAGAAAAGAGGTGCTTAGAGAAGCCTGCTAGCTTAGCCAAAGAATCTGGCAACGTATTATTGCACGGAGAGCAGCCTCCAGAGTAAATCAACCATTAATGTTTCAAATCAGTCACATGTGAAGGTGCAATTTGCTCTGTTTCTTATTTAATCGTATGTTTTTCCACGGGTATGTTTACTGCTCAGAAGGGATGCACACACTAAAGGTTAAATGAAGAAACACTAATAAAAAAACACATTAAATCCATGAAGTTGTGGCCTCGCTGCCCTTAGGCAGGGCAAATCACTAATGGTTCAGCAGGCACCAGCTTTAGAGTAGGCGATTGTTGATAATGAAATTATTGCAAATTACAACTGTAGTTTGACTTTAATGGTCACACAGGCATGCCAATGGCCACTGTTGGTATTTTATCCACAAGGAAATACATATTTGGTACAAGCACCTTTCAGAGGATCACCTCTTGAGATATTCTGTTTTTCTAATTATCAAAACATCCTACATTAGACACTACCAACAAGTATTGTTTGCATCCGAAGCCTGAGTTCCACTGTTGTCCAAAAATTATACATCAATGAGCCACACCACACAATGTTCCATTAGCATCAAACATAGGCAGAGTTAGAAGAGAAAATCGACAGCACTCACATGTCTAACAAAGCATGGTAGGAAAACATGGTAACCACAAAGCGACAGCCAGTAGTCGGTTAGTTTAGCTTAGCATAAAGACTCCCAAATACCTATATCAGTACCGGCCTCAAAAATCCAATACGGCTCAGGCTGTGATCAGAACACAAGCAAATGTGTTTATAGCTCTTTTGAGTGGTCACACCTGAAGGCGAGGCGAGAAGTCTGCCGTCACAGAGGAGCAAAACTTGTTAAATTGTACAAACGTGGGTCACAGCACACACAGTCTCAACGGCATTTATGGCGACAGTTTGTACAATTGCACACGTGAAAAGTGACGGAAGTAGTGTGAAGAATGACAGCAACCTTTCTGGTTTTGGGAAGTTACAAAAATGGGTGCATAAGGGTGAAAAAAATATGTATTGGGAAGGGCTGCCGCCACACCTACCAATGAAATAAATGCACCTCACATATGCCTTCGATTTGCAACCAGTTACATTTTGTGATGCGATTAAAAGTTTCTGAACATGGTTTGCCTGTGTGAAAACGTACATTTAAGAAAATATCAGACTGTGAGTTATTTAAATTTGTTTATTGAAAAGCCCTGCCGTGGAATGTGCAGTGTTTGTGTGCTTAGTCCTGCTGGGCTGCTCTGGGTGAAGCTACAGTGCTGCATTCATGTTGCAGTTTGTCCCTTCATATAAGCAAACAGCACTTTGTTTAAGCATTGTCTTGCATATAGCAATACAGATGAATGCAAAATGACTGAAAACCTGTGTGAATGTGCGTAGATATCCATTCTGTTTAGGGTCGGGATAAATTAGTGCAGAACAGACATATGATCAAATGCCAACAACCAGTTAAAGTGTCGCGCCTTCCAGAGATTTGTGGCCCATATTATCTGCTTTAGTGGCCCATTATGGCTGCTTAATATCACACTGTAAATCAGCAAGGTAATTTTCCACCACTGACTGGGCAGGACAGGTACAGTAGCAACGCATTGCTATGGGAAGAAGGGAGAGGGGAGGGGCGGCTGTGGGGGAAAGGCAAGGACAAGATAAAGGGTCTCCTCTGCAATGACAATTAAAAAGGAATAAGGGCAGAACCGGCTAAGCAGAAGGGGCCGGTCTGCCATTTAAACAATAAAAGGACACAATACATTTGGAAATGACTTGAGCTGACACATAGCTAGGACAGGTGAGGACACCAACAAAGAAAGGAAAGGAAAAAAAAACAAAAACAGATTTATTTAAAACATCCCGGTATGAATATCGCATGAATGGGGGCTGTAACGAGGAACCTCTGACTTGGAATAAAGGGACAGGAAGACACAGCCTGCACACAATGTTTAAAGCTCCACTAATCAATATTTATTTGATTTCAATATTTCATTTTTGAATTAACAATGGATCATGGACTACATGTAATCTGCAGAGAATTATCACCTGACGCTATAGACGAACAGAGCTTTTCAGCCTCTTTTAGCTGTGCACTGCCTGTCCAGCACAAAATGGCAGACTGACAAAGACAGACGTTCGTAGCTGGTGTACATACTAGCACATTGAGCTGCTAAAGACCAAGACATTTCCCTCAGGAGTTGGTGGAGAGCGAAACAGAGCGAAAAGGTTAGCAGACGTCGGACTGCTGGCGTCATCATCAGATAGAGAATCACGCGACATCAGATGAAAGCTTATGTTGTTTTGTGTGTTCTGCAGTTGGCTGCTAACACTGAAGCCATTACAATTTCTTAAATGGATCACGTTTAAGAGCTGGTGTTTTACAGGTTGTTGTGGTTGTGTTCTGCCTGTAAGCGAAAAAAATCAGAAAAACCAATGCTTCACACTAGCAGGGTTAGAAATCTTTACTAATCAATAATTCAGCTGAAGACTGGGCTCGAGCCAGAACAGATCATAGAATGCCGCCCTAGCACTGAGTCACAAGCTTCTTAGTCACCACACACATACGCAAACTAGTACATCTAGTTCCTGTTCCTTTCTTTCTGCACTGAGAGACCAACGTGAAAAGCATCGCAGAAGTAAAGCCAGGGATATTATTTTTGGGGGCAACTCGTGTTCAATTTTCAAACTGAATCACATCCACTTGTTTACTGGAGCCGTGGACAGCATGACTAATACGGCTAAATCTGAGAAACCAGAGAGGACAAGAGGTTAGCACAATACTGTGCAAGTACACCAATTATTTGAAGCAGCAAATTTAATTTTATGTTGGTAATGTCAGGGATGATTAAATATGAATTTTTAGAAAATTGGCCACGGGATTATTGGCAAAGGATATTGTTTTACTAAAGAAAAGTCCATTATACATAAAGACACACAATGTGAGCACAACACCCGTGGACTGAAAGCTGTTTTCTCCTTCATTTTTTCCACAATGACGACAGACCAAAATCTAAATTAAAAGTGGCCACTGAAAATAAAATGTATTTGAATCTTCTTTAATGTATGAAAAAAAATGGCTGCACACTGTAATGTAATGTGCACAGTGTACCGCACAAACCGGACTATCGCACCTGTGTTCGTTTGAACCGATCCAAACAGGTGTGAGAACGTCCTGAATCTTCGCACAGACGTTTGCCAATAGCTAAACAGTTAACGTTACCCAGCATTTGTGACGCTCGTCTGAAGCTAAACCTAGATAGAGGACGGTCTTTCAGTAGATGGTCCTCACTTATAAAGTGGTTCTCATGGCTCTTAACAGATTGGTCCCAACACTTCAAATAATTTGCACAAACCTGGGTTCTTCCTTCCTTTTAGGTATCCCACAACATTGTAGATCTTCTTGTAGGACAGCTGGTTCCCAACAGTCAGAGTGATCTTCTTTCGTTCTAGGAAAAGTAAAAAAACTGACTTTAAGATGAGCTACAGCGGGGAAAGTAAAACCCTTTTGACATTCCCTGGATGTGATTTCAAACATGATTTTGATCAGCCTTGGCCAATATGACATTGTTTCGCGATTTGCTGAATGACACTGAATCTGAATTTGTCCCCAGTGTGATGATGCAGGAGGATGCTGAACTCCTAAAATCGCCCAGAGAGAGGACGTAAATGAGAAACAGTACGGCTCACAGGCTCTGCCAAAGATGCTGTTGTTGTATGAACTTAAGCATAACGGACAGGGTGAAAAACAAACTGAAATCAGAGCAAAGTGGTGGAAAACAATGTGAAAGTCATCCACAGTGTGTGATTGCTCAAGTTCAACAAATGCAGGGTGGGAAAATACAGTAAATCCAGCCACCAGCAAATCAAGAGGTTAATTTTAGGAAGCACTTACTGATTCATCCATTCTACCAGCCACGTTGACCCAAAACCTTTGTTTTTTGGCGACTAAATCACAACCCTATCGCCTACAAAATATATTTATATACTACTAATGTGCTTTCCAAATACATTTTATATCAAACATAATTGCGGCCTGGATTACATTAATTGGTAATTATTTATTTTATCAATCAGAAAGTCTGATATTCTTTTACTGCACAGAAGACATAATCAGGACGTAGGAGTGGATTTACTTTTCTAACATTTTAGGAAATTAAATGAAATTTGTTGACAAAGAACATTTTGCAGATGGGTTCAATATATATCTTTCCCTGTTAGAATAATCTGTGTGGCATTATGTTTCCTACAAAACACATTTTCTTAACTGCAGATTATCTGAATATGAATGTATTATATTTTAGGATACATGCAGGAAAGATGGAGAAAATAAGTATAACAACATGTGTTGGGAGAAAATCTGGTGTTCACATGATTTTGTCATGTAAAGATTGATTGATACAAAAACTACATATTTCTGAGGGGCTACCACTCTTCATAAGTACAATATGTGCATGTTTTGTCTCAGTTTTCAAATTCAAATGCATCAGACAGTGATGCACATTACACGGCAAGAATGCACATCAGCAAATCTGTGCAACCGCTTAGAAGAACATATTGCATTGGCACGCACATAAACCTAAAACACATCACGCCAATGAAAAACTACCATAAACAGGCAAAAATCTGGACTGAGGAGTGGAAATGAAGTGTGGCAAATGGTAAAGTCTAGCCACCTGTCGGTTTGGCTTACCCAGCAGAATGCAACTATTAGATTCCTTAATAATAGATATGAGGAAGTAAACAGGGTAGAAGAAAGCAAAAACCTCCTGATATTTTTCAATAATGTTTTGTAAGAC
This sequence comes from Gadopsis bispinosus, assembly GCA_036024995.1. NCBI lineage: Eukaryota > Metazoa > Chordata > Actinopteri > Centrarchiformes > Percichthyidae > Gadopsis > Gadopsis bispinosus. The sequence continues at coordinate 9,137 of JAVQJV010095761.1, forward strand.
ATTTATTGTAATTACATTCTCCCTGAAAGGGGGTCAGAGTTTCCAAGGTAATGTTTGAAGATCAATTCCACAATTTCAAAGATCGACTGACTTAAGCTGGTCCCCATTTATTTTGTATTCTGTGCTTTTCAAGGATGCACATACAGAATATGTGCATGAATGTGCAGGTGACACTTATACATTCCTTCTGACTGCAAAGTGCAGTAATACAAATATGTATTGCATGCAACATGTTTGTCTGTTACCAATTGAAGTATTGGTGGCTGTAATTATAAGGGTTCTAAAATTTGGAAAAAATGCTTATTTGATGCTGAAGGAAATGCTTGTGTACATGTTTTTTTATTAGCCATCAAAGTGCGTTTTGGTGAGAAACAGAGAACGTTACTGTGTCGTGTATACCAGCTTCGTCATAGTGATGTAGTTGGAGTCACAGAAGAACTACAAGATATTTCAGTTTGGAATTGCCATGTTGCTTTTAGTGGAACTTTATACTGCAGCACTAGCTCAGCCATTCGAACGCTAAACCTGAAGCCAACTAAATAACGAGAGTAGTAGTTTGAGTTCTGGTAACAGGTTTTTTTGCGTTGCTTTTTGTGTGCTTGATGTGCTCTGAAGGTATCGAAATAGCTGTGTGTGAAAACGAAATGGTCAAACTGCAGTTATTCACTGGTTTGGCAACATTGTGTAGCTTTGAAGCACCCAGCAGGTAGCTTGCTCAGTGGGCATCAGAAGCGTGCACACAATGCATTCTGGGTTTTCTGCTATCAGGAGAACTGAGGAATTTATTGCTTCAGTTGACTACATTTACCATCGTATATTGAGTGCACATCCACATGACAGGCAGCAAATTTTCCCTTTAACCCTATAAACGAAATGAAGAACAACCAAAATGACCTCAAATAGAAACAATATCCCTTTATATGAAGGTCTAGAATGCAAACTGGCTCTCAGAAAGATAACAAATCAAGACCACACTTACACACTCACACATACTGTACAGCACCATGCGATGCATTTGACAGAGCAGTCATTGGATATTGTGTCTGGCAGCTCTGCTGCCTTGCTGGACGTCTCTGAGCTCTGAGGGGGCTGATGGCTGGATATCTGAGGGAAATGCAGACGGGGTGCCAGTAAAGATGTGAAGCACGGGCTCCAACTGCGTGTGACAGAGGTCCCCTGCCTACAGCACAGCACTACAGCATGACAGCCCACTTTCCCAGCTCCGGTCCCGTCCTCCATCCCTCCCTGCATGTCTCCTCGCCCTCTCACTCAGGTATAATACATTATAAAACTTCACTGCTTTCTCTCATAGGTGCCACATAACCCATTTATCACTTTTGACATTGGCACAAATGACTTTGGCTAAAGAGCAGGGCTGGAACATGTGGCCCATTTGAGTATTCAATCTGCAGACGTACACACACAGAGAGCAGCAACAGAGATTTGTCAAAGAGTAATTCGCCTTCATGATGAATGGCTTTACAGATAGGGCTGCTTCTACAGGTGAGGACTCTGAGTTACTTTTTGAGACTTGATGAAAATATTTAAAACTACTCTACAGTAGGTGTCTGATATTCACAAGCTAAATATATATATTTCCATATCATATGAGAGATTGCAAGGTTTTCTACCTAATGCTCTTAAAATATTAACAGTAATATTTATGTGTCCATACATCTGCTGACGCCTCTGGACACATCTTCAGTGAAGTTCCTAGAATCAGGTTCTGGCTAAGGAACAGGCTGCAAAATACCTGCATCCAACCTCCACTAGAAGACACCTCCCCGTCCATCCAGCCTGCTGACAGTTGCTTTCCAGTCCTGCGTACTTGGCAAGCTCCCTTTCAAAAGCCTCTTCCAGTCAATGTTAGCTCCAGCAGCACAGCCTACTTGGTGGACTGGGACACAAGGACAATGTCAGGTCACAGGGTGGTGGCTGCAATATGGCTGGGGAGCCTCAGCTGCTGTTGAGGCCCACCAACAGCTGCCAGTCTCCAGCAGAGACCAGGATACCTGCAGATGCCCACCTGTTGTTTTTGCGGGTATTGGTCCTGCTGCGGTCGGGACTGCTTTGCCCACTCAACTTCTGTGCTGATGGCATCAGCAATCATGATCATACCCCCATTAGTACTGTTCTTCTACAAGTGCCTTTGTGCAGCAGCTGAGGTGTGATTAGGAATTCCCTTGGAGCACAGTGAAGACTCTGCTTCTGATGTGTCAGACCAGGTTTATCCACGGATTTCAGCCAGCCCCCCAGCACGGTGCAGGTCCACTGGATGGATGTTGTGTCCCTCGAAGCTGTCAAAAACCTTGCCCATGCACTTGACTGGCTATGCTGTCATGGTTGGGATGGCTGTGCCTGTGATGTTGAACTTGTCCTCCACCTTCTCTTTCCTCACAGATCTGCATTTGGCTGCATTGAAATGCATACGGGCCCACTCCAGCAGCTCTTCAAGTTCCTGCAGAATCCACCGGCAACCGGGGACTGATTCTGTGGTGACTGTAAGGTCATACATGAATGCCCTGATGTGGGGTTACAATTGAGTGGAGCTCATTCTGGGCCCTCTGGTCTCTGGTTCAGCAGACATACTGAGCATGTTCAGTGTACGTATATACTTCATACTGTATCAAATTTAAGTGTGATGTGACCCACAGTGCTACGTTGTTCAGTGTGTTTTGTGCCACTTTCTCCTGATAGATGTCTTGATTTCCCCAATAAGCAGCAGGGTGACAGAGTGATTAGGTCTTTCAGTGACACAGGTCCCCACCCTGCATAGCCTTTCAGTCTATGAAAAATGGCCCTTTAACAAGATACTTAACCTCTGTCTGCTTCAGGGAACATCACACATGGCTGACGCAGAAAAAACTAAACATTTCCCACTTCAACTTACCGAGTCTACAACATAAATCATTGCCTTCCAAAACAACCTACATAATTTTTACAAAACTATTAATACAAGCGTTTTCTTATCTGCCACCTCTTTGGTTAAGGATTGTTTAAAGGAATAGGTCAACATTTTGGGAAGTACACTTTATTGCTTTCTTTTTGAAAGCTAGACGAGAAGATCTATATAAATCTCAGGTCTGCGTGTTAAGTACGGAGCTGGGGCCAGGAAGTGATACAAAGACTGGAAGCAGGGGACAGAGCTAGTCTGTTGTCTCTAGACAGTGATCTCTCGCCACACCTATCAACACTTCTAAATCTCATTAATCAACACTTTGTAATTTGTGGTATTTGGGGGAGCTACTGTATGTGCTGCAGCTGAGCCCAGTTACTGTGTGCAGGTCGTCAGTTTTGACACCATCGCGCCTGTACAAAGGCCAAAACAAATAGGTACCAACAGATACAACATGTTGGTTAGGGAGCTTTCGAGGTGTTGGTAGGTGTATTTTTAGGAATGCTGTGTTGTGATGCTAGGAATTAATAATAATTGGACCCTAAGGTTGTTTAATGGTCAATCATGATAAACATATACACACGTGCAGAGAACAATGCTCAAACATGCTCAAATCGCGTTCCACATTGAAATTTGTCCTCTGCTTTTAACCCATCCGTCCATCCTTCTTCCGAGGGGAGCTGGAGCAGTGGTCAGCCTTCTATGGCAACCAGGGACCAAGTCCAGTGCACATCCCTGTCAGGGACAGGTAAGGATAGATGCACAACCGAAGGCAACTTAGGGTTCAGTGTCTTGCCCAGGGAAACTTCGACATGTGGATGGGAGGAGCTGGATTGGAACACCAACCCCAGGAAGGACCATCAGATAACAACATCTCTAATTTCGGATCCATACCTACCTAACAAATGGCCGAGAGCTGGATTCGAACCCCATGGCTGAAGCTCAACAGCTTAAACCCCTGCACCACAGCCGCCCATGTTGCAAATGCCCAGTTAGTCGGTTCACGACTTTGGTCCAAACCAAAATATATCAACAACTATTGGATGGACTGCCATGAAATTTTGGATATTCATTGTCCCCAGAGGATGAAACCTGCCGACTTTTCCTCTACTACTACCACAACGTCAAGCTCAAACCACTGCCGTACCTACAGTATGTACAGACTCACAGAGCTGCTAGCATGGCTGCAGACTTTAAATCTCATTTCTACTTTTGACTTTTGATTTCTAGCTTTTTTGCTCCTATTAACAGTCTTTATACCAAACGAGCTGGATACACTGAAATGAAGTACTGGACGCATGGATGTTTGCCAATAAATAAATGGCAGCATGTAAATCCTATTAATATCACAAATGGACATGAATGTATTTTTATGTACAGGTTTACCATGTGTTAATTAGTGAACTGTTTAGTTGGTAGGCACACAGTTAGCTGTTCTCCCTCCCCACTTCAAGTCTTTATGCTAAGCTAGGCTAACCATGTCCTGTCTCCAGCTCTGTTTTTAACACACAGGTATGAGAGTCATATCCAGCTTGTTATCTCACTCCCAGAAAAAAGTGAATAAATACTTTTAAACTATTATTTTAAATTTGAGCAACACACATCCCCCTTTGTAAAATCCTGAATGAAATTTTAAGAAAACAAAATTTCCCGACAACGGGCTGTAGCTCCAGATCAATGTATTTATTATGGCTTAAAGACAAGGTTGCTTTATTTATATGAAAAAAAAGACCATTGTTGCAGCAGGGAATTAGCAATCGTAATAATAGTTAACACAGGGACAATTGACACACGTTAGATAACTTCTTAGAGTTAGCATGAGACAATTTACCAGTATTAGACAAAGATTAACAACTGAAACACTCCTGAGGGCATAACAAAAAGAAATCTAATTATTATGACATTTCTTATTAAGCTTTATGCATTAAGTATTATTTTTCTCCCACAAAATATTTTTACATTTTAGCACATGCACTGTATTACTCATATTTCCGTGGTGATGGCATCAACAACTATGAAAGACTACCTGTTGCCACAAGAAATTAATCACATCTTGCAAGCTGATTTTATCACCCATGGACCCATACATTTAAACCACAAGTGCCACCTAATGAAAAGTGCTGATATATAACCATAGAGTGTAAATTCAGACGCATCTCAGCGCCATTCTCTGCAGGGTATTAAACGCAGACTTGAGAAGAAAAAGCAGTAAGTGAATGTGGGAAACCGGCACACAGCAATCAATAGAGGCATAATTAAAGGGCGTGGGAGTCTTTTCTATAAAGCCATTTCAAGTTGGTCTGCTTCGCTCGTCTCTCCCTCCACAACCTCACAATGTAATTGCCACGCAAATTTGTTACACTTTTGGCATTTGTTCTGAGCGGGAGAGAGAAAGAATTAAAAGAAAGAATTGCATGTGTTAAAAAATTAAGAGAGGAGGAAGCGAGACAAAGATGGACTTCAGACACAGCTGACTTGCTGAAGTCACATTCTTCAGCTATGATTGTGATTATATTAATTGGTTTAAGATGGATGTGTATATGTGTGTGCATGAGAGAGGAAAAGAGAGAGAGAGAGACTGAACGGTCCATCACTTGCACAATTGCCCCTCCGCTGTTGAGTTCTTGGCCCTAATTTTATAATTTAGGATAAAATTTAAAACTGCGGCTTACCTCTTTGATTTACCTCTTCGAAAAGATGATTGTGGGCATCAAACATCGAAAGGTTGACAATGAAAACAGGCAATTGGCACAACAGGCACCGACAGATACATTTGTAGTAATGTAGTAATGTTGCCACCTGATACCAAGCCTGGGTGTGTGTGAGTTGAGTCTTGCAAACCAAAATCACAACAGAAATGCACCAACTATGGCACCACACATAGACCCAGTATATGGCCAAAGATATTGAGAATTTGAGAGTTGTTTTACATGGTTTGGGCCAAACACCTTAGTCCCAATTGGTGAAAATGTAAAGGCTACAGCAATGGTATTTACAGCATAGAACAGTTCCCACTTTTGGGAAGGCTTTTTCTGGGTTAAACATGACTATGCCGCCGTGGATAAAGCCAGCTCCATAAAGAAATGGTTTTGGGATGAACTGAAACGCTCAATACGAACCAGGCCTTTGCGTCCAAGATCAGTGGCTGACTTCACTAATGCTCTTTGTGTCTGAATGGGAGCAAATCCTTGTGTCTCACACAATCATATAGATATAGAGTTGTTTTAGACTTGCTCTATATTAACAAGTTATATGAGATAACTCTGTTGTGATATAGCGCTATATAAATAAAATTGAATTGAATAAAAAAAAAATTGAATTGAATTGAATCATGCATTAACCACGAAATAAAAAGTGCAGCTCAATGTGAAAGATCACTTTTTAGGAGCCGTGAGAAACTTTGGCAACTTATTTTATAGTCAATGAGGTCTTTCAGAACACCATAATTAACCACAAATAAAAATGTAATAGTTGTAGTTGAGCCAACTTAGCCAATCAAAAGCTTAAGTGGTGGTTTATGATGTGTCAGCTGGGCTATGTGATTCAGATTCACACTTCCCCCAGTTCCTGCATCATCAACACACCCAACACACACTTTAGTGAAGCTTCTGACTTCAAGTCAGATAAGAAACATGGACATACATGAACATAAAAGCTGGAAGTAGCAGCAAAGTGTGTGTATGTGTGTGCCTGTACGTCAGAGTGTAAATGTGTGTGTACAATCAGTAAGCCTTGCCACACGCCTTAGAGGAAGTGATGGACTAGGTTGTTATTTGTCTGGTCAACAGACTGACCACTCAGATAAAGTCAGAGCCAAATCCCCAAGGCCTGATGGGGACAGGGTGTGTTCAGTGAATTAATCAATCTAAAAGGGCTGAAAAGATGAGAGAGGTGGACAAGCTCTTTCAGACACAAACACCCACATACATATACATGACCATGGGCATAAGGAAACACACAAGGTATTCATCCAGATGATCAAATAGACATAAAAGAAAGAAGGGAGCAGCAATATTCAAGACTCTGAAATGTAGATGCTACATTGCTGCAAATCATTTTGCAAATGCAAAAGGTATATATATAATGATATAACTGTAGCCACGCTTTGTGATGATCTGGCTGAGAGGAGAGTGTCATTCGGACAAGTGTGGTCGGACGGTATTCAATAGGAGGATGGTAGTCAGAACTGAAGGGATTAGAGCATTTCAATGGTAGATCACGGTTTGATATATGTCGAGAAATTGTTAAGTGATGTTTAGGATATGGACTAATAATAATAATTAATGCTATCAAACTGAACTTATATAAGCAAGAGTCTTTTTACAGATCCAATATTCACAAATGCACAGGCAGGAAAATACTGATATACAGTAGATGCACAAATTTACACACTACACTGCTACACTGTAAGGACAACCGCATCATCTCGTTAAGGTCTGGTGATTTCCATGGAGGGCCCCTGAGCAATTAACCAATGGCCAGCCAATACAGCCAGCCTTAATTGAATGGGAATTAAAAGAGAAAAATAAGGAGTAAAGGTTTAAGGAAAAAGAAAGAAATAAAAGAAGGCAGACAGATGGAAACAAATGATACTGGGATCCCAAGAGTCGTCAGAGGTGCAGCCAGTCGATCGGAGACAGATTACATCTCTCTCGCAACTCATTTGATGTAATGGAAACACTTCAAAGAGTAGTCTACCTTGCGGAACCATTGGATGTACATTAAGCTCTGTCTACACAGATGCCTGTCTTCAGAGAGTGGGGATAAACACAAATGGGCACACACACACTCAGACTCAAAATGTGCATTCCAAAACCAACAGCGCCTCTGCCAGAGCTGGAAGAGCTTCTGACACACAATACAGATCATGTGACACACGGAAGCCATCCACTGACAGACACATACTACTTACAAGATTTTCCAAATCTATTTGTGGCCAAAAGTGTCGATAAAAGACAGTTAAAAAACAATCTGACACCAAAAACCTTTAACTCCAATGCCACTGGAATTGTCTGAAATAGCACTGACACCATGGGCTTAAAGCTCACAACTGAAAACAATACCAGGGCAATAGTGGCACACACATGCGCAATCTTCCCCCCTGCGGTGAAGGATCAATTCTACTTATGTTTTGGGCAATGGTGCTCGGGGCTGCACCGCACCAATGATTGTCTGTGTGATTCACTTAGGAAGAATGGGTGCATAACAGTGATGAACGCTGTGTGTGTGAGTGAGTGACTGTTATCTGTGCAACATGGGAAACACCAGAAAGCAGCGTTCCGGTCAGTGACCAGCTTCTTGGATTTACTGGGGAATAAATAGAAATGGACAGACCGTACACTCATACAATGGGGAAACGTGCTGGCAACAAGAGATGACGACTCCCTCGCATGCCCCCCCCCCCCAAAAAAAAAACTGCTGTGTTAGGATTGGAAGGAGGGATTGGAGGATCAAGTGAAGACAGAGGACTCAGAATGATGGAGTGGAGGAAAGAAGGTGGCAGTGTGGTAGAGCCCTCAGGTTATGATGCTGAAGTAAGCGGGGATTTATGCTCTCGAAAGCAGGAATTACCCCTTAATACTGTATCCATCTCATCTCTCTCTCCCTCTCTCTCTCCCTCTCTCTCTTACACGCTCTGTCTAACCACACTCACAAGCACACACAGTCATACACCTCAATATGCCAAGGCTACTATCCCTGTTACCCCTACTGAAGTGGTTCCTTACAGGATCAAGCCAAAACTGCAAGATCTCACCAAACCAACAATATTATGTGCAAGAAATTATATAGACTAACAGTGGAGACACAGCTGTTAGACACATGTAGAGGATATGTATAGACTTATACTTGAGACCCAGGAGTTAGGCAAATGTAACTGACTGGCTATGATTAGACAGTCACAGAGTGTATTGGTCATCTCTTCAATCACTGAAAACAACCTGTGTTTAAATGGTAAATGGACTCTTTCTTATATAGCGCTTTTCAACCGAAACGGTTCCCAAAGCGCTGTATCTAAGTTTTGAACAGTAGTCTTAATTCACCCATTCACACACCGATGGGGATGCAGTTGCCATGCTGGCCTCCACCGGGGGCAACTCGGGGTTCAGTGTCTTGCCCAGGGACTTCGACATGTGGGCAGCGGGAGCTGGGATCGAACCACCAACCCTGGGGTTAATGGACGACAACACTATCCTCTCAGCCACAGCCGCCCCGTTTAAGTCATTTAAGGTTCCTGGCAAGCAACCTCTTGATGTGATGTAGGCTTAGTTGCCCAAACCTGCTTTGCAAAGCACATTCTTTCCATAGGCATACTATAGAAATAGAAAGTAACATACTATATAACAAAATAGTAGTTTGTACTATATAAGGTAACATACAAACCTTATATGACACATGAGCTGACAGTGGTGATTTCAGTCACCAGTTAGAGGAACTCCAACAGAAAAAGCTGTTTGGGTACACTCAGTTGAGCTTGAGGTATCAAAGACGGGTCAGTGATTCACCTGATGAATGCATTGTGTAGCTGTAATGTTGACTTTAAATAGACTTACTGTGCTCATTCATCTGTGACAAAAGGTCCATCATGTAATATAGTGTACACGCAAAAACCATTGAGAGTTGTCACCAATGGTTCAAGTTACAACTTAAATGGACGGTTTACCTTAAATAACATAAAATAAACATATTTGGTAACGCACCTTTAGTGGTATCGAGCCATGCAGACAGTGGTTTCGTTTCATTTGCGCAGATTTTGAAATGTCTGTCACTGACATTTCTGCCACTACTTTGTTAAAGGTTTTATAGCACAATCTAATTTCAACAACAGTGACCAATTTCTCTGGACAATCCACAGAACATGCTGTCAAATGTTTTCATAGGTACTATTTCTTCAGAAGAAAGTAATTCACTGTTTACAGTGAGGTCTGGGGATCAAAAAAAGCGATGAGACGTTGGTCATCAATCCACCACTTTGGTCCAGACTGAAATATCTCAACAGTTGTTGGATGGGCTGCCATGACGTTTCTTTCTTACTGACTTTGGTGAACCCTCAACGTTTTCTCTAGCACCACTATGAAATCGTTATTTGTGGTCCAGAGCAAAATATCTTCACAAATACTGAAATTCTCTACATATATTCAAGGTCCCTAGTGATCCTAGTGATGTTTCCTCTAACACAGGGGTGTCATTCTTACGGCCCGCGGGCCGCAACCGGCCCGCCGATGGGTCCAATCCGGCCCACAGTATCAATGACATACTCCGTGCCCAAAGCACTCTCCCGGTCAGACATGACGGTGAAACACGTCCTTGTCTGGTCCTGAGGCTCCAAAACTGCTGTGTAAAGTTAACTAGAGTGAGGACAAATTACATCCTGTGTGGTCCTTTCAAAATAATCTTACGTTTCTCCCTCAATGGTGTTCCTCGTATTGGCAGTTAAGGAGGATTCCATTTTTGTGATAAACCGGAAATGGTAATTTCTGAATCCATAGTAAGCAGAGCGTTTGATAGGCACCACAGAGCAATCAGAGCCCCTTGTCACTTTTCAAACCGTTGTCGTTTTCCGCGGTCAAGATTTTCCACAAGTTCCTACTTATTCACAGAGGTGAGTGGGAAACCTGTGTGCTTAGTTTGTATGCAGCAAGTTTCAGTGTTAAAGGAATACAATATTCGGTCATTCATAATGTTTTGTAAAAGGATTGTTCCTTAAATATATACACTTTCATAATGTACTTACTGTACGATTATTATGCTGTGATTTTACCGGTCTGGCCCACTTGAGATCAAATTAGGCTGAATGTGGCCCCTGAACTAAAATCAGTTTGACACCAGCAGCAAGTCAAAGTTTTCACTTATTCAGTGAAATATCTCAATATTTGTACAGACGTGGTTCCCAGATGATGAATCCTAATGACTTCAATGACTATCCTGACTTTTCCTCTATTGCCACTATGAGGTTGATATTTCTGATTGTTACTGAAATATCTCCACAACTATTGGATGGATTGCACTCAAATTTGGTACGACCATTCATGGTCCCTAGAGGATGAATCATAATGACTTTGATTACCCCGCCTTTTCACCATGCACCAATATTAGGTCAAAATCTGAATTTGTGCAGTACTTGGAATTTGTCCAAATACCTGGAAATTATTGACATTCCCATCAACCATAGTAATACTTTGTGTTCAGTTTAAGTAGCAAATGTTAGCACTCTAAACTAAGATGGTAAACATGATAAACATTATACCTGCCAAACATCAACATGGTAGCATTGCCACTGGAAGCAAATTGGAGTGCTTTTGTTAGCATTTAGCTCATAGTATTGCTGTGTCTCTGGCATGGCTGTACACTTCTAGTCTTGTTTATTCAAGTCATTTTCAATGCAGCGAGAACCACAAATGCATGGTGCCATGGTGGCAGAAATCGCAAAGCCACATATCTCAAAACCTGAGAAGATCAAACTGAAACCATCAACGCAGTTAGATACCACTAGAGGTAAGTGAGAAAATATGCTTTTTTGAAATTTTGTTGAGTCATTCCTTCAGCCATCACTTTTTTAATCTTCTTCACCTCTACCTTATTTCCTCCTGTTTGGCTTCTTTCTGCCTCCTCTCTTTCTATTTCTTTCCAGCACCCTCTCGGTTGAATGACGGGAAAATATCCCTGCTGACCTCTTATCACCTATTAATCTTTTTCTGGCAAAGGAAATTAAACTTATCTCACTATTTATTTATTTTTCTTTAGATATTTTCTGCTTTAATTTGTATGTGGGCTGCTTAAAAGGAGACAAGCCTTCCTTTCAATGTGAGAGAAGTTACTTTGCTGGTAAAGACTTGGCTTTCTGTCACAGAGTGTAATTTCTTCACTAGCATTTTATTTCCGCTTTTCCCCTCAAGGTCTGTAATGTCCTTCCCTGATTCCCTCATGTTTTAGTGTCTTTCTTTGCCTTCAAGGAGGGATGTCATAAGAAAGTATCTCTTTTATTTAATCCCTCGATCTATCTATCCATCCGTTCTCCTTTTGTGTGAAGGAAGGTCTCAGTCGCTCCTAGCTTGTCCCTGAATATCTTCTCTCACCTCATTCGAAAGGTTAATTAACAACTGCATCTCATTTATGCTGACCTGAGCATGAGGCACACCCTGAAGTCAAGTCACATTTCAAGGAAATCAAAACTGTACCGTAATAAAAATAGCGCAAGTAATTAAACTAAAATAACAAGAACAGGGACAACATACAACTACAATAAAAAAGAGAATGTAATAAAAGAAGGGTTAGAGAGCAGGTCGATATATAAAGCTCCTATGAATGCTAATCTTTTGACTTGCACTGTGTTAGGAGAGACTGGAAATAATGGACTGAGAGTAACAGTCTACACGAGTCACTGATCAGCGCATTGGGCGACAGGTACAACTGCCTATAACATATAGACTAAACGTAATGTCTGTATGCCTCCTTACCTTTATTCCTCTTGCTTTTTCTTTATCTGCACTTAGGGTCAAAAGACACGGGCTCTTGAAGCTCAATACCAAAACACTTTGTATTGAAGTTGCTTACAGCTTTTATTTTTTTGCTTGGGAAAGTAAAAGTCCTCTCAAGCAGCATTCAGAAACACAGGAAGCATTAAAGAATTAAATTCTGAATAATATCACCACTACAACAATATTTGCTGCTATTACTTAGTTCCTCCAAATTAAACATCAAAACATTTTCCAATCTAGTATAACACATGTAAGTATTTTCTAATTTGATGCCCCTATTGGCAGAATAACCTAATTTGTTTGTGTCTTCACAGATTCCTGATCTTACACCACTATGGTTTGGTGAGGCTTAGTCACTAAACAACTTGGCAAGGGTCAAGGAAACATTGTGGTTTGGGTTTAAATTAACAGTGGTCTACTGTGTCAAAGTCTGACATTTTATTAGCCCATCAGTCTAACCTGACCTCCTCTCACTGCTGATTTTGTGGCCGTATACCAAAATCAGACAATGTCCGTCTTTGCTTCCCTCGGACAAGAGTCATACCTCCTCCTTTCTTCTACCATACTAGAGGACTTTGTCACTTAAACATAAATATACATTATTTTGGGGCATTTGCTGAAATGACTGCTGCTGTCATTTTTCTACGGTGGCCAGTTTCCAGCTAGTGTAAGGTAAAGCGTCAGTGGGCTTGAAGCAAAGTGGTTGTTGGATATCCAAATTGTGGTGGTTTACATCTTTCCAAAACCGACAATCTGACATTCAAGCCCACGTCAAGCAGTGACTGGCCAGGTGTGTGGAGGTGAGAAAGTAGTCAGGGTTTGAACTTTTCCCTCAAGCGCTCTTTTTTCGTTCCTCACACAAGTACTTCCATCAATTTTGGTATGTACAAATGAGTGCACCGCCGTGAATGCCTTTGAGGATGATTATCACATCTCGCCTCTTTGTATGAAGGCAACCTTTCTTTGCTTTTGAGTGTGGACATTGAGAAAAGCTATAAACACATTCCTACAGACCCTAACCCTAACCCTGAGAGACCCCAGTAGTGAGGCTACAAGGTTCAGACACGGATTCTCTCCAAGTTACTCTGTAAGTGCGGTCCTTGAGGTAAATGGTAAATGGACTCTTTCTTATATAGCGCTTTTCAACCGAAACGGTTCCCAAAGCGCTGTAACAGTAATCTAAGTTTTTGAACAGTAGTCTAATTCACCCATTCACACACCGA
>JAVQJV010095763.1:0-20482 GCA_036024995.1 Gadopsis bispinosus
ATGGTCATTTTGAACTGTAATTTGAACTGTAGTTTGAATTGTGGTGCATTATACTGGGAAGTGTTTCGAATATTTTCTCCAAACCATTTATATCAATGGAAAAAGGCTTAAATATTAAAAGCGAATGGACTAATGGAACATATTATGGCTAATATGGCCAAATAATTTGCAAAGCTTGTTTATAGATGGACTTATATTGAAGAAAATACAGGCAGAACAAGAAAAATACATATGAAGTGATACAAAAAAATGAAATAATATAACAATAAATGCATCAAACCTACAAACGATAAAGTCTTCAAAACAACCATCATCTGAAGCGTGGTCAGGCATGTTACACAAACAGTTAAAAGTGCTTATTATTACAGTGAAAATGAGGCTCAAATGGCTTGTAAATGCATTTATTTGCATTCCTTATACTTTTTTACATATCTTTTTTCCTTTGGGTTTAAATGTTTTTTTGCTTCTGCATGAAAGCCAATTTCAAAAGCGGCTTGATTTGAATCAGAAGTAAGGTTTAAAGTCTGTTGTTCGTCAGACTGATTTTAATTCAGTGCCCACGGCTGTGTGTTGGCATGTTTGTATCTGCAGCTTTTTTCTGGTAGTATGTGTATACATCTCCTTTGGTGTGTTTTGGAGAGGAGGGGTATGTGTGTGTGTGTGGGGGGTGGGGTTGGCAGGAAGGCATTTCTCTCTCTCTCTGTCCCTCCTGTTCTGTTATTTACCCCTGTGCAGTGTGACCCTGTGCCCCATCGGGGAGGCACGTCCCATTTGACATCTGCCTGTTTGCAGGGGGGGAGGAAGGGGGGTACAAGGGGTGAGGTGCCCATATGGAGCTTCAACACCCACCCACCACCCCCTCACCCTCGACCCAGCCTTCCCCTTGTTCCTGACACACACACACACACACACAACCCCAAAACCACATCTCCTGCTGCCTGCACCCTTTGTTCCTCCGTGTGTGTGTGTGTGTGTGTGTGTGTGTGTGTGAGATGTCATGCCATTCCAACACACAGACCTGCAAGCCAGGAGGGGAGAGTGTTTGGATGGATGAATGGATGAATAGATAGATAGATAGTTCGTTTTTTTCATTTTAAAAAACAAACTAATGAAACTGCCCTGAGCCCTGATCTAACTCCTATTGAAAATCTGTGGAAGAAAACATGCAGTCTAGAGAAGGCACCCTTCACACCTGAGACAGCTGGAGCAGTTTGCTCACGAGGAGTGGGCCAAAATACCTGCCGACAGGTGCAGAAGTCTCATTGAGAGCTTGATTGCAGTGATTGCCTCAAAAGGTTGTGCAACAAAATATTAAGTTAAGGGTACCATCATTTTTGTCCAGGCCAGTTTCATTAGTTTGTTTTTTAAAATGATTCTGTTGACCCAAAATTCAAAAGCAATGTCTGATTTTTATTAGTTGATTTTCAGTACATTTTTATTTATTACTACTTTTGTCAGTTTCAAGTTATTTCAGTGACCATTGTGGGTTTTTCCTTCTTTAACGGAAAGGTACCAACTATTTTGTCCACGTGTGTACATCCTGCTGTCCTTATGTGTTGCATGATAGGGTGTAACAATTACCCTGTATGGATTATCCTCCTACACAAAGATCCAGTGTGCTGGACGCACAATGAGCAGGCCGGCCGCAGGGCTGGATCTAGGCTAACGAGCTCGGTGGAGTTTAAATGGCCCAGTGTAACACTGACAAAAACTGTCGGTGATACTGCACTCTGCGACAGCACTTTCCTTGTCAGGGCCTGCTGCCTTTGTCTGGTAGGCTGTTAACAATAATACCTCTTGTTAAAGGGCTTAAAGTGAATTAGGTTGTTACATACATATTGTGACACAGCTGTTGCAGCAATTTTCTTTATGACAGTAAAGAAAATGAGGCTCGGATGGCTTTGGGAATTAATCTCCATGGGGTTTTGACAGAATGCATGATGACTGAGTGGACAGCCCATCCTGTATTTAGGCTAGGTGCAGGTGGACAGCAAATTAAGGGAAGGAAAAATGTGGAGAGGATGCTCTGACTTTATCAGACTGAAAAAGGCAACATTTTGACACTACAGAGTCTCCATAATTTCCGGCTTTTGAAGTACTTTCTTTATAATTTGCTTCAGTGCAACGTTTATCATCAAAACCCAGCAGAAACTGCAAAGGCTTTATGCTGCAGGTCTCTTTGCGGACTCTATTTACTAATTAGGTGACTTCTGAAGGCAGTTGGTTGCACTGGATTTTATTTAGGGGTATCCGAGTAAAGGGGGCTGAATACATATGCAGGCCACACTTCTCAGATATTTATTTGTAAAAAATCTTGGAGCATGTATAATTTTCCTTCCACTTCACAATTATGCTCTATTTTGTGTTGGTCTGTCACCTAAAATCTCAATAAAATACATTTAAGTTTGTGCTTGTAACGTCACAAAAGGGGAAATGGTCAAGGGGTATGAATACTTTCATGCCACTGTATAAATATCTATACATGTGTATGCATGTGTATGTGCGCATGTGTGTATACATGCGTGTCAGAGAGTAATTATGGAGAATAAAGGCCTGGTTGTACAGAGTGAAACTGTGGGGTTTGAAGTGTGATGGAAGATGCTTTTCTGTTTGACTGAGCAGACTCAATGGTCCTATTCAGCCAGCCCATTGTCCTCGCATGCACACAAGCACACGCACGCACGCGCACGCACACACACACACACACACACACACATACACAGGCCTGGATGAGAAAGAGGGATGGAGTGAGCTTGTGTTGAATTTGAGAGCTGTTGGGGGGGTGAAGTGAGGAAGAGAGGGGAAGAAATGGCCCTGGCTGGAGGACAAGGATGGAAATACAAAACTGTGATGGGGCTATGTATCTTTTCAGTTTGATTAGTGTTATCCAGCAAAAGCTTTTTCAACATCAATATATGTCAAATACCCAAAATGTTTAATATGTCACAGTGGAACCAAGTTTGTAAAGTGCTATTGTTTAACTCTGTGTGCACAAAATTGTCCACTGTACCTGTGATCACACCACGCTGCATTTCTCTGTGTTGTTGAATTAATAATTTGTTGTCCATCTTGAACCAGCAGTTTTCCTAGTCTGAGGGCCGCAATCTGATGAAGATCATCCGCTCTGAATTCAGGGAATATGCTAAATTGTCTAATGCTGTGATGCTGACTTTTAAAACCAGAAAGTCATAACTGCCTCTTTTAAGGCCAAAGTTACAGCAACTCAGCGACAACAGTGACGGAAGAAACGTTGACATCTTTTCACCACACACATTGTTAAAAAAAAAAAGTGCATGAAAATGAAAAGTACTCATATGATTGGATTATCTTTTTTGATGCATGTGTGTAAGCAGTATTTTAATATTTTCAACAAGGAGCTAAATTTGAACAATGTAATACACGTTTAATCTGACAATGCACGATATTTTACAAGAGTCTATGTCTTACATGGGAAATCTTAATCTGAGAAGTAACTACATATAGCTGTTAAATACACCGAGTGGTGTAAAAAGAAAAATCCACTGAAATCCAGCATATTAGAAGTGTTAAGTAACATGTACAAGTGACTCCAAATTTGACTAGAGTACTTGAGGAAATGTACTCTGTTACATTCCTCTGCTGTCTGTCTGTCACTTATGGAAGGGACCTTTGTCGCCACATGTTAATGGTCCAGTTTTCCGCAGTTTTCTCAGGTCAAGATATCTCATGCCCCAAGTTAGACCCCTCTTCCAGAAGTTAACCAGCTCCACATGACAGAAGATACCCTCTCACACAACGGTCTGTATACAAACACACGGTGGTCACACAATAGACTGGATAGGGGTATGAGGAACTCACACTCGTCGGGGGTTAATGATCGCCATTGATTGGGCCATTGATCTGGCTGTGTCTTTTATGCCACCTGGGGAAAGGAATGTGCTCGCCATTGTGTCTGTCTGTCTGTGAGTGTCAGCGAGTGGTCATGTACCCTCTGTGTGTGTGCGTGTGTCAAAGAGAGGTCAATCAAAGCAGAGCGTTGCACACTGTGCAGAGACACTGGAGGGTTGAATATTCTTGAGGTCACTTGAGTCATTTGGTCTGGACTGATTCGACATTTAAACATTTAAGAACTCACACTTTAAGAACACACACTGACTGTATATATATGAACATAATTTGTTTACACACACACACACAAATATATATATATATATATATATATTTAGACGAAAAGCTTTGTGGTTGGTAGTATCCGTAACGCCAAAACGCTTTACATCAAGGAAAAAAAAACACAAAAACACACACGTCTCTTTAAAACGTATGTGGTTAGAAGACGCTCGTGTCTGCTACAGTTATAGGAAAATTTAAACATGTGAAATTAATTCGTGTTGCAGATCAATTCGTAAGTGAAATTTGGCTTACCAGCTCTGATCTCCTGCGGCTCCGGGGATCCGACTGCGCATGCGCGGGACCCCAGCAGTCACCGCTCGTTGGTTATAATGTAACGCCAGACTTCCAGTGGAAACGCTCCACTTTCAGTAATGGTCGATATGTGAAAATAATGTAGTAGACTATCGATTAGTCTGTAGACCGTTGAGCCACAACTGGTCGGTCGCCTTTTACTTTAAACAAGCGGCTTCCGCTTACATCTGCAAACCACTGATCCTGTTCATTTTTCCAGAAGGGGCCCTCCCTTAATCAAAGAGCATTTATTATATAATTAGGATATAGATCATGTCGATACTGCAGTCAAGGTTTTTGTAATCCTGACACAAAGCGACAGCCACACAGCAAGATTTTCATTAAGATCTTTAATTGAACATACAATAAAAAAAAAAAAAGGGACATTTCAGTCAGATCTCATTCGCATGGAGAGCAAATATGAATCTGTCCCAAAAGATGGAGAGGGGGTGCATTCAGTACGTCTGATGTTTGCAGACCCTAGTGAGATTTGATTGGATGTGCCCTTCAAGTACATACTAGCGGCAAACTTCAAGCAGGAGCTTGACAAAATCCTAAACACCGGTGTTTATACTCTCGGGGGAAAATATCAAATAAAAATTGAAAGTGACTGGGCGGCAATCAAACATCAAAGATGGGAATGCAAGAACGTGACACTGCCTTTAAGACCTTGAAGCTCTAATCAAACTGAAATCCATAAAGTAAAAAAAAAAAAAAAAGGGGGCCTTCCATAGGTTACCTGCTCACGGTTATAAAACAATATGCACTAATGTTGGTAGCAACAAAAGGAATCAATCAGCTTGATCAGATGGTCTATGAACAGAGGTTAAAAAGTTGTTCGAACATGAAACAAACCCCACCTTTTTCTTGTAAATATGCAGCTCCAAGTTCTTGCATCCCAGTTGTGCAATTAATTTAGAGTGCTGCAAGACAACACCAAGTTTGGCCGAGTCTTCGAAAAAACAATTATTGACACCACAGCTCAAAAAGGGATATTACCCCCAAGCTGTAGCCAAATTCTACTTTTCTCTCACTACCATGCAGTTTGAGTATGAACCAAACTGTCGTATCAAACAACGCCTGATGGATGCTCCCAATACATTAGTGTACTGGGGACACCTACAATGCCAGTAGATTTTAAAATCAACTAAATGAACAACACTGAAACTGAGATGCTGCATGTTGAAAGTAAAATAAAGACAAGTTAATTTTGCTATAAACAGCTTTTTATTAAAACAAACTGGTGTGACAATCTTACAGTTCCCCTATCAAGTTGTAATGTTTGGGATAGACCACATCTATAAATATAAGACTAGCACTTCAGTTTTTGAAAATAATTAGGGAGAAAGTGACTGATTTGGGAGGCAGATTATTCAGAGACCAAAATTGTTCCAAAAAGTACCCCCGTCACTGTGGTGCATCCTCCAATAAAACGGCTTAGACATGTGCAGTTTTGCTAGATGAGTTTACCAAGTAAGTTGGAAAGCATAAGACTGATGACACTGCTCATTATGTACAGCATAGGATCAAGCTCAACACTGAGAAGACACCTCCCCCTTTCTAATTCCACTAATCCTGAGACACGGATCTAGACCTTGAGCGAGACCTTGAGCGAGACTTGGAGCGGGAGGCTGAATTCTTCTCCCGTGACTTGGATCGGGAGGCTGAATTCTTCTCCCGTGACTTGGATCGGGGCTCATCCTCCTGTAGGGATGGTGAGCGGGATGCAGATTTGGCGATGCGCTCCTCCTTCCCGTTCTCCACTGGGGACACCGAACGACTGCGGGACTTCTTGTCACCAGACATCTCCTTGGATCGGCTGCGAGAATCTCGCTCCGACTTTACCTTTGAGTGGCTCTTTGAACGAGACTTTGATTTCCTGTCAGCTGAACGGGATCGTGATTTGTGGGACCGTGAAGGAGATTTGGATTTGCGGGATTGAGAACGGGACCTGCGGTTGCGAGAATGTGATTTGCGCTCTCCCGACTTGGAGCGAGACTTTCTTCCAGATCTGGAGCGGGAATGAGGACGTCTCTTGTTGCTATGGGAACGAGACCTGTATGGAATAAAAGGAACGCTTTTGAAACACAAACATGTGCTTTAATGTGCCAATTTAAATAAAAGTTAATCATTGCCACAGACTTAACTCTTTGTCAGTACTTTAAATAGAACTCCAATTTCTTTTTTAAATGTTTCTTTTAGACCCATTCTGACCTGGAGTGTGATCTGGAGCGACTCCTGGAGCTCCTGCTTCTGTGACTCCTGCTGCGGGAACGGCGACGACTACGAGATCTGAGGATCACAGCACAAGAGTCAAAAACAACTACAGCCAATTCTTATGGAAGAGATCAGTGTTACGAGTTTGCAAGAAACACCCGAGTTCAAAGTATATTTTCCCCAAAACAGCAAGTCTGAAGCATGAATCAACTTCTTCAGTGGTGATGCGCTTTCCCCACCTGGAGCGGCTGCCAGAATAAGACCTCCGCTTGCGAGGCCGGTCCTCCACCAGACGAATCTTCCGTCCATTGATGTCTGTGCCGTCCAGCTTGTCCAGAGCCCTCTTCATGTCCGAATGGCTTCGAAACTCGATCACTCCCTCGTTTGTGCGTTCCTTGTGGGCATCTGCATAAGTCACCTCTCCTGCCTGACGCATGAAGTCCTGGGGGAACAGTAAAACAGTAAAATATGCTGACAATCTCATTCGACTTAAACAGTTGAGTAATATAAAATCACATTGATTTGGTGATTCAAAAAAACAAAGTTAACACACTCGTCCACGCTCAAGTATGTACCTTGAGGTCCTGCCAACTGCAGCGGCTGGACAAGTTCTCCACGATGAGGCGGTACTCGGTACGGACTGGAGGTCCATACTTATCCCTGCCAGAGCGGCTCCGGCTGCTGTAACCGCTACCTTTAAAAACAACAGCGCATGAAAAAAGTTAGAAACGACTAAAATGGTCGTGACACAAAGAACTACTGGCCTGGGTTATCAAATGAACACAAGGCAGTGACTTGCCATATTAAAGTCCAACGGGGTATAAATTTGAACTTCATAATGAAAAGAGTCTCTCTCATCCCATTTTCAAACACAAAGCTTCAGATAAGTGATCTACAAGCCACTGCATGGGCTCTTTGTATTGTTTGTATTGTTCAGCATTCTGAAGTTGTTCTCTGCTGCAAAGAACACCACTGCATCTGTTTCCGGCAATACAAAGCCTGTGTTACTCCAGTACATCACACTGTGATGCTTTAGCTGCATAAACAAATGGACAGTGATGTTCTTTCAAGACCTCTGAACCCTGTAACACAAACAGAAAGGAGGTGTCCATATAGGTTGCGGTCAAGGACACTGTTCGATCAAATTAAATAAGATCGGTGTAAAGAAACACATACACCAATCTTTTGGTATTTGACCAGATGTCAGTCTGAAATTTTGTTTTCCAGTTTTCTCACTTACAACATTTCTTTTGATTGCAAGTTCTTTACTAGAGCCGATCCACTTATGTTTTCTGTCAACATAAAAACCAATGGCAATCCTCACCATCGCCCCTGGTCTATTGGCAAAAGGCTGCTGTCATCATGGCTTCCGGTTAGGTCAGCCAAGGATCAAGGGGGGGCAAAGGTCACACACACATTGTAAGGTGAAAGCCAAGGCCAAACGGGACAGGCAGTCATCTTAGCCAGTCATCTTTAGCCTCAATGGACTCTCAGCCTCAGCCCGCAACTGGACTCTTTCAAATTGAAACATCAAGGACTTTTGTTAATGTTGAATATAAAAATATATATACCAACGTTAAAAATACACATTACACATGAAAATGTTATTCTAGTCCTACCGATTAAGCTAAAACTACCCTAGCTAGGTTTGTGGTGATCATTTGAGATTAGCTTTCCTCTGTGGTGCAAATAAATGTGAAAATGCACACCTTCAAAACATGGCTCCCCAAAATAACAATTATGATCCAGGAGAGCTTTGCAATCTGTGATTTAAAAAAAGAAAAAAGCCCTGCATTGAAGCTATCTTAGCTAATGCCAACTTTACAGCCTAGACTGGTGAGTGTCTGAGGGCTCTGACTTGCAGATTGTGGTCCTTCCCGATAATGAACCACAGACCAATCAAGGGTGGCCCCATGATCACTTGGGAGGAGCGGCAACCTGCAGGTCACCAACCCTTAATGGTCGAAACTGAGGACAACTGTTCAGCACGATGAGATCGAACGCACAAACAAAATGGATTTTTACAATGGATTCCCTGAAGAAAAATGTAAATCAGTGTTGGTTTTATGGGAACTTCTCCGTCTGGTCATGCTACTACAGAATATATTTTACATGACTATACTAAGAGTCTCTCTTACCGCTACTTGATGCTGTATAGCAGCTATTAAAGTGTGCATGCAATCTGAGCCACGTGTGGCCACGGAACACATTAGCATGAGGTTCAAGCCTTCTGGTTAGAAACCGTGACAGTGTACCCGGAAAACTTACACTACAACTGTTATTTAGCGCCAGTATGAAACAACAAAACGGCTCTCTGTGCAGTCCACATCGACACCTCACCCCAAGGGGAAGGGGAAGAGAGGGTATCTTGTAATAGACTGCACTTACTGCGCCCACCACCCCAGTAACCCCCACCGTAGCCATCTCGGTCTCGCCGCGGCCCCCGGGCATGTTCGACGATCACCCGCTCCCCGCACAGCTCCTTCCCGTTCAGCTCGTACACGGCGTCGTCGGCGTCCCGGTTATCCTCGAACTCCACGAAGCCATAGCTGGAGGAGAAAAACGGTGTTTAAATATAACATAATATAAAGTTACAATTTATTTAAATATAAAAAACAGTCACAAGAAAATAGTGCAAGTCACATTGAATTCAAACACAGCACGATGTGTTTATTCACGCGGAACTAGCTAGCTATCGTTAGCTCGACCCGCTAATAGCTAGTTATCGTTAGCTCGACCCGCTAGCTCCGCGCTGGAGCCAACACAAAGACGCCATGTTGGCCATGCGACATCTGCCACACCAGCAAGATGATAAGTTAACAACGCTAGCAAAAAGCGAATAATTGTAATATACAAAGAAAAGACTATCAAGAGTTAACTTTCCAAACTGACCTGACTGCAGAGGTCAGATATATTTGCTTAAACATGTGAGATGTTCCTATGCGTCGTTAACATGAATGACCAACGCTAATGCTAGCTAGGAAATGTTAGCTATCCCGCATTGGCATTTAGTTCGAAAACTAACCCGTTCTTCAGATCGATTTCCATGAGCTTCCCATATCCGCTGAAAAATCGCTGAATGTCTTTTTCGCGGACGTGATAACTTAATCGTCCAATGTAAACACGAGGCATGATTGTTCGCCTAACGTTGTTCTCGAATGTACTTCACAGCGACTCGTTACCAACTTGGACGCCACCGCTGTAGTAAATGGAGCTGCCGCTGCAAGCGCTATGTGCTTCTCTCCCAACAAGCGGTGTGCTATAGCGCCAAACCAGCCAATCAACGCGAAGCTAACGATGGGCGCTTTCTTCTTCCTCAAGTTTTATGGCGGTTGGCATCCAGCTATTTTTGCATTACTGCCACCTTCTGCACCGGAGTGTGGCCCAGGCATACTACAGTATCTATATATCCCTTCACCCAAGACTAAACCTAAGGGAGGTTTCCGGAAGTTGTGTTTTTAAATGTTCCGTCTGTCCATTTTATCACATGCTGATCGGATAATAAATTACTTAACCCTTGTATTGTCTTAGGGGTCAATGACTCAATCTCACAGACAAAAAAAAAAACATTTAGTAACCTTGCAAGTGTAAGTTTCTATCTCACATTTTTTGTCTATATTCACATATTCGCATTCTGTGATAACTTATTAACATTGTGTGAGATGTTTCTTTTGAAGTTGTGTGCATTTTGGACTTTTTATTTAGAGAACAAAAAGGTTGCATCTCTATTAAATATCAGGAATAGAAACAACATTTAAGCTCAGTATCTCAAAATCACTCATAGTGCAGATGGAACCTTATAATTCCAAAGTGGCGATTTATTTAAAGCATTGTTTACCAATGGGTAATGCAGTATGCTATAAAGGTGCTGCAGATGACAGTACCCCCAGTTCTCTTTGCTGAAGCCATAAGTGCACGTTCCAGTGCCCAACAGCTCATGGAAGGACTGTAAAGCAAACACTGTGTTCTGCACATGTGAGAAATACTTCTGTCAAGTTCATTTACATTAACATGCATACTGCTGTACATGTGCTAATTACAGTTGATTTACAGTATGTTCTTCATGTTTTTGTTTTGTATTTATTATCTTATTGTGGTCTCATTTATTGTTGTTTATACACCTTGTGGGGGGTGGCAATTGTCCACTGATTAAATGCAGCCTTTCTGCACTGTGAAGGGGGAAAACCCAGATATTCACAATGTTTATGATGAATGAATGTCTTCATGCAAAATAGATATGGGGTTCAAAATTCAATTAAGCAACTGTATTTTAGGGGTTTAGCGGAAGGCATGTCATTTTTTACCCTTAGGACACAGAATGTTAAAGACTATACAAGTCCTTTATATCCAAACAATTACCAAAATACCTACTAAAAACTGTAGGTAATAAAATGTAAGCTACTAATGATTGAGATTGATGTGTTGGCCCCAAGTGGACCTGACAGACTACAAATCAGGTATTAGTCAAGTGAATTTGTACTCTACATCAGCCTCTACACAAAATATAGGCATTTAATACAGACTTAAAATATTGATTTTTAACTTTGTAACTTATAAGCCCATGTTAAGATTCAGGTGTTGTAAATAATTTATAAGTGAAAAACAGTAATTAATTGACTTAATAAAATAGCCTATCATATATCACATGTTCAACCCATTCATTTTTTTCTTTGCAAAACAAAGTGGAAACATGGCTGTAAGCACAGAGAGCAGCAATGGAGAGTGTAGAATATTTTATTTTTGTAAAAACCAGGTTTTAAAATGATTCCAGCCAGACCTTCTTATTCACATCTTCTCAAAACATGTCATGTAGACATCATCATTGGACTGAAACTCACACCCCCTAGCTGCTAGCTTGTGGTGAAAATGATGACCTGTTAGGAGACTGATCTGAGGTGCCTGCTCAGAAAATGTTTTTAGGGGAAAGCATTAGGGTGATTGTGTTAGGGGGCTGGCATTAGCTCAAGAAACCTGCTCTTCTTGACAAAATAATTTCTATTCATTTTCACATCCTTCTGATCAAATCTCCAATGTTGGATAGAATTTGTTCATTTGTCTTAAATTCACAAGTCAAAGAAATTATGAAGTACACAATGGCTCACCAACACGCACCCCCCCCCCCCCAACACAGTATATAATCTGTCTCGCACACCTCTCTTCAGTGACAAGACACTTTCCCTTTTATCAACACCTAATTGTTTGACTTTCTAGTCATCTGCTATAAATTGATCAAAATTAAGTCTGCGTTAGCCTGTTACAGAGCAGTTATGGTGAAAAATCTTCCTGTGTGTACTCCAGCCCGAAGACGTACGATTTTATCTTAAATAAGCTAGTCTGGACCGGCAGATTTGGGATTTAGAGCCAGACCAGAAACACAGCCATTAGTTTAAGCAATGTGGAATTTAAGAATAAACAGGCGACCACATGAGCCCCATGGCTACAATTACGAGAGCGAATAAATTCCATTATTTTGGCGGTAATGCACCTGCCTGATGCCAACAACCATAAAACAAGAAGAAGCAGCTCCGTTATTGTAGATCAACTTAGCTTAACTATGATGTGGCTAGTTGCTTGGAGAAATGTATCCCATATACGGAAATATTCATGTCTGGTGTATTTAGAGTGGGGGAAGAAAGAATGAGGAAGGATTCAAGCCATATTAAATCAGGGTTTTCTTGGAGGAATCAATTTCTCACAGCAAATGGCAAAAAAAAAAAAAAAAAAAAAAAAAAAAACAAGGAGGTGGCGGGTTCATCAGCCAGACAATAAATCAAATGCATCCAACAGTGTATGTGGTACACATCATCTGCTTACAGTGCTTGAACCACATCTGTCAGCTTTAGATACTTTCTCACTCCCTGCCTTGTCAGGCATCAACAAAACTAAACAGCCAAACCCTCCCGCAGTTCAATTCAGAGAGTCCTTGTAGCAAATAAAGGGGGGCGTCCAACCCCAGCTTTGGCCCTTCTGAGGGGAAAGAGGAGGTGGAGCCCAGTTTCGGTGGTCTTTAGTTGGCTTTGGCGCGGAGCTGCGCCCTCTTGCCCGTCACAGCCTGGAAGCCGGTCTTGATGCTGGCGACGGAGCAGCGGGAGTGGCACGTTTCACACTGCAGGAAATAGAGGCGAGTGTCCTTCTGCAGGATGGTCTCTGGGGAGCGGCAGGTGTGACACGTCACGTACTCCTCTGCAAAAGGGGAAAGACCATTATTAGGACTGGTTTGAAGCCTGGTAAGCACACTTCTTTCTCCACACCTCAACCTTAAAAGTATAATTCAAGCCCTTTTAAAAGTACCTAAACCAATAATGTCCAGACTCTTACAGCCTTTCTCATCACATCTAAAGTCTTACCATAAATTCCAGGAGACAGAAAAACAAATATGACAACGGGGTCATTTCATTTCAAATATTAAAATATTTTTGGTTTACATGACTGACTGTGTAGATGAAACACCAAATTATGTTGAAAATTAAGCATTTCTCAAGTACATTGGAATTCAAACATATTCCTAACCTTAAAAACATTACAGTTAAAATTAAGACTTTGTACGAACCCTGCATATATGATTCAACTGTCTATGAATGCATGGACATGCAGGACAGCACCTACTTTTAATGATTCAAAAAAGAAGCTCGATATGACAGTAATTTTTACTGTAATTATACAGTACTTACAATATACGTGTATATTGATACAGGAAAAGATCAACATGGCAGTATTGATTTCAACCATATCGCCCTGCCCGCCTAATGAATAAATGAAGCAAATTAAATGGAGAATTAAATGAGAAAGTAAATAAATAGGGGAATTTATACAAAGGCAAATAAATACAGAAGCAAATTCAAACAGAATGATCAATTTATGTCACATTTATTAATTAATTAATTTCTAAATTTAGTTTTAATATTCTTTTTGGTGCATTTAATGGCCTATTAATTCATTTATTGAGTCATTTATTTATTTATTTTGGATTTTGTCAGTTTTGGTCCTCCATTCTACAGCATGCGATCACTGTCAGACAAACAGGCACATATTATAGGTCTACAGTAGCAACAAATTAGCACATGACAAAGCACATCTTACAGATTAAGGAACAGGAAACAAGAGTAAACTGAGCAGGAAACATGGAGACACGCAGACCAAGGTTTTACACATTCTCTGCTACTGTGTCACTGTGGCAGTTGGAAGAAAGTCTCCATAAACTGACATGTGGCCTCTTTCACAGACTTATCAGTGAAAGCAGATCCCTACATTAAAGGACTCCAGACTCAAACATGTCTTAATCAAGATCACTCTATTAATCTACCTTTTAATAATTTTTTCTTTTATTAATCTGCTGTGCCAGCGTGTTAAAACACAAACAGAGTAGAATGTGCTGGAAATGGCAGGATATCTGCTTTGCAGGCTCGACTGATTAGATATCAGAGACACAGAAATCAGCAGTCAGATATTTCTCTCGTGAGTCCGTGAATATTGGACTTGCATTAGTCACGCTGCTTAAACTCGACTCCAAATGACTGATAATGTTGGTCTATGTCCACTGGATGTGTAAATGCACCAGAATGCAGCATGACATGACGGAGGCAAAAGTGTAATAAAGGTCCAAAATGGGGATGTGCATTTTGGCATTGTGTATTACCAACTGAAGAAGCTAATTAAAGAGGCAAAGAGTGCCACCTGCAGTAATCGGAGCAGATTTGCACAATATTGACCACCTTTTTGTACTGAAGTGAATAATTATTGTGTAAATCCATAAGATAGGTCACAGAGAAGCGTCACAGCACTGCAAAGCTGGTGGAAAACATTATCATCTATTTTTTTAAGTATCAGATTTGGACTTTAAACAAAAGAACTGCATTTTTTTTTACACACTTTTCGGTAGGAGGATTGTTTAGAGCCGGAAAAGTTGTTTCGGAGTATGGTATTCCTTGAATGGTCTGTGAAGAACCAGAGGTACAAGAAAGTTAACGATAAATTGAAATGGAGAACAAATCAGCTGTTTTTAGGATCCTAAAGATAAATATTTCAAGGTTTCTGACAGAATGACACAGACGTAACAAGGCACTGATATATATCTACAATAATCCACTTACATGACTCCAAGGCGACACGAAAACACAGCCGAGACACCAGACTCTTACTGCTAAAACTTCATGTCAACAACAGCACAGATCGTGCATGGCAAAGTCTCCCTCTGATTGAATCCGGCACTATCAGACCCTGCTTTGTCAACAACAATCAGCTGATGGATAATGCTTCTAATCTGATAACATAGTCCTTGTGATGCGTGCCTCCACACACACACCCTGACAACGGCACAACAAGTTGAGGATGCAGCTCAGCTCTTGAGCTAAAGGAAATTACATCAGGAAACAGTCGGTCACTGGGAAACAACACAGTAAGAACAGGACAATAACATGCATGTGAGCTGGAACCATAATTATCTCGCAGGGACAGCGGAGCTTCCCCCTTTCCCTCATAAACATTCTCTCTTTTCCAAAGTAAAGGCTGGGCAGTCCTTCAAGGCATCAATACAACGGAAGGAATTTGATACAAGAAGACAGAAAAGTAAAAACCAAGTCAGGCAGCGCTCACCTTTTTGAGCCAGGAGAAGTGTCTGTAGAAGTCAATGGGAGTCTCCATGCTCCCAGCCCATCGCTGCCCTGCGTACTTCCACTGTGTCTTTGTCCGACTCTGTCAGACTGTGTGAGTGTGTGTGTGTGTTTGTGTGTGTGTGAGTGTGAGTGTGAGTGTGTGTAAGCACAGTCCACACACCGCACAAAGTAAGAGTGGTTCCTTGAGTTTGCAGACACAGAAGTGTGTGTGTGCAAACGCGGCGTTCACAGCTGTGGAGGAGGGCGTTTTACTATCTCTGCCTTCTGAGCGGGACGACCCCCCCACCCACCCACCACCGTTTCCTCCCCCTCCTCCTCCAACACGTCTCATTCCTTTCCTTCTTTAGTAGCACTATTTTTCTAGCTCTTTCCCTACTTTATGTTCGCTTACTTTCACCCTTATCTCTCCTTTCATCGGACTCTCGCCGCCTCCTCCACACCCTCCTCTGTCTCCCCATTCTTGTTGGAGGAGGAGTTGCATTTTTTTCTTCTCTTCTCCTCTTTTACCTCCTGTCGCTTCCTCACTTTCTCCCTTTTTTCCTCCTTTTCTTTACTTCTTAGTCGCAGCCCCTCTGTTCTTCGCTCTCCCTGCTGAGGTCCATCTGACAGCCAAATGGCCGAGCCCAGAAAGGAGGGGGTAGTGGGAGGGTTCGCCTTTTTCCCTTCTTTTCTGTCTGTGTCTGGGACTTGGTCCATGTTCTCTCACTCTCTCTCTCACACACACACACACACACACACACACACACACACACACACACACACACACACACACACACACAAAACCAGCAGCATCTGATGTCAGACACGCGAACAAAGCAACAACAGACTGTAATGTCAAACACAAACCATGCCAGACCCCCCCCCCCCCCGTGCTCCCTTTTAATTAAGTTACAACCACAAAGCTGACAGACTTCACAACACTGTCTGCACAAGTGAGAGACTCTTTGCTACCTCTGTCTCTCTCTCTCTCTCTCTCTCACTCTCTCTGTCATTCTGATCACCTTCATGTTTAAACCCATTAGCTCGGGTTTCCATTTCCTGTGTATTTTAAAAAAACATTCACCATAACAATGTCAGCCATTTGCCATAATGACAGGTTCATTTACACACACACACACACACCTACACACACTCTCACTCACTCACACACTCTGACTGTGTTTAATTAATATTTTAACTGCTCGGTAGATTATTGCCTATTCGAAGTGTCTTCAAAGGCTTTTGTTCATGTGCATTGGGTGTGTGTTGAATGTAAGAAAATGATCGTGTGTTGTTGTGTTGTGTACCTCTGATGAGCCCAAATTTCCAAATCTGCAGAGCTATAAAGGTCTCTGTGATGTATATTTCATCATATGGTCGTGAGAACAAAGGTACATTTAAGCAAAACGTATGAGCACAGTGGCGTGTCCAGACGTTTTTGACTTAAATGGTCCAAGTGGGGCACTGAGTTGGTTCGAAACAAAGGCCCAAATCTGACTAGGCAGATAGCCAATCAATGTTTGGGATAGTAGTTTAGTTTCAACCACTCCCTGGACACACCAATGCACACGACATGTACATGGTGGACCAGGGTGGAGAGTTGACCCACAGCCCCCCAGGAAGCGGAGCCCCGGGAGGAGGCACGGCAGAGTCAGCCAGGGAGAGTACATCCCACACACAAATTACGGCCTGGCGAGTAGACAGCCCAGCGGCATAAAGAGGGAATGAGAAAGACCCCAAGGAGCCAGCCAGAGACTGACTTTGTGGTTGAGTTTGTTCCACTACCTGATTCCCTGCCGTTTTGAATAAAGGTAACTCTTATTTGTACATATCTGGCTTCTGAGCGTGCTCTTTCAAGGTGAACCCTGGCCTGCCGCAACGGTGACAAGTGATTCGTCACATATCGCAGATACCAAATGTACTGTACAGAGCTGTACAGAGCAAATCTGCTGTACAGAGCTGGCTGTGTCGGTAAATGTTCTTTGAAGTTAGGTATTTAGAGCTTTAAAACATTATTAAAGCTGCACTAATGAACCTTTTTACATTAAGCAATAGCTCATAGCGATGCACCTAAAAATCACCCAAATCTGCAGTTAAGAGCTTTTTAGCATCTTTCAGCTCATTGTTTTGGTTTTAGTGTCTGCTTTACTGTTTTGGTTCACTCTTGCTGCTCTCATCAGCCTTGCTTCCAGATGCAGCAGGCAGCTGCTTTCAGCACAAAGCTCTGATGAACCCACTGTACACTACCTGCAGACAGTTACTGACTAGCAAGTGATAGCAGAGGAGCATTTCGCTGTCAAGAGCCAAATATTCCTCTCGTGAGTCCGTGAATATTCAATTCATTTTTCAATGAAATTTTATTTATATAGCGTTATATCCTAACGGGGGGCGGCTGTAGCTGAGGGGGTAGTGCGGTCGTCCATTAACCCCAGGGTTGGTGGTTCGATCCCAGCTCCCGCTGTCCGCATGTCGAAGTGTTCCTGGGCAAGACACTGAAGCCCGAATTGCCCCCGGTGGAGGCCAGCATGGCAACTGTGTCCCCATCGGTGTACGAATGTGGTGTGGGTGTCCCCTAAATGTCTGTTTGTCTGCCCTGTGATTGACTGGCGACCAGTCCAGGGTGTTTCCCTGCCTCTCGCCCAATGATAGCTGGGATTGGCTCCAGCCCCCCCTCCAGTCTGGTTCATTAATGAATGAATGAATGAATGCAGAGATTTGCTCCCATGTTGGGTGATAAGGCCAGGCTCGCAGTCAATCATTCCAGTTCATCCCGAAGGTGTTGTATGGGGTTGTGGTCAGGACTCTGTGCAGGCCAGCCAAGTTTCTCCTCAACAAAGGAAAACCACTTCTTTATGTACCTGGCTTTGTGCACAAGAGGCATTGGGAAATGGTTTTCTCCAAATTGTTCAACAAAGTTGGAAGCAGATTATTTAGTTGGAAACACACTATTGCATGACCTAGCATTAATATTTCCCTTAATAGGCACTAAAGACAAGGGGTTTGTGGCTATGTTATGTGGGTATACTTTCACAAGAGGGACATTTTATAATTGGCCCTTACAATTAGCTTTCTGTCCAATATAGTGTCCAATTGAGATTGAGATTCAACACAGTTTACAGTTTACAGATTAAAACATCAAGGGTTGGGAGAACCTTATGGGATTTTTGGCAGCCTGTAGCAATATCAGGGAAAGAATATTTATCAATTCCACAATAATTAGTTGATTAAGCAATTGATCAATTATCAAAAAATGAACCAACAAATGCAGTATTTTGATAATCCATTAACTGCATCGGTTGTTTATCAAGTAAAAATGTCAATCCTTTTCCAGTTCCAGCTTCTCCACTTTGATGATGTTTTCTTTGTTTTATAATCTTAAAGATCTTTGGGTTTTGAACTGTTGATCGGACAAACAAGCAATGTGAAGACATCATATTGGGCTCTGTTAACTTGTCATGTGCATTTTCCAACCTCTAATATCAAACCATTTGAACTGAAACTGGAATGCTTATTTAGAAGAAGAAGATTGAAAATAAAGACTTAGAGAAGGAAATCATTAACTGATAAACCTTGTCCTCTGAAGCCATGCATATGCTATCAGATGCTCTTGCTGTTATCTCTGTTGCCTGGGCTGCTACTTTGCTGACAGTTCTGCTGTGTCACTTTCCGGGAAGCAGAGTGCTGACTTCATCTGTGATTTCAGTCGGCTCTGCTTCAGTCTCATGTGCTCCTCTGATATTCGGTGCATTCCCTATCTTTCTGGTTCATTTGCAAAGACCATTTCCATTTTCCAGGTCAACCGGTCCATATTCAACCTTGCTAATTACTTTGACACAATTCTATGCCGCGACACATACTTGGTCATCATTTCAAATTAAAATGACACAATGGTTCCTTTTCCGAGAGCAGACGGGCCTCAGTTTGCCCCGGTCAGCCTTTCAAACGCTTCAGTTGCTGGTTAATAAAGCAGAAGGAATATTTGGCTTTCAGCAGCTGCAGATTTTAAGGAAAGCTCAGCTCGTGGAAGCTCTGCCAAACCTGCAGAGGGCCATTTGTCAACACAGTGGCCTCAGAGCACAGGGCTACATTTGCAGTTGAAACCATCACTGTTTTGCACATGTGATTGATCGGGCAACTGAGTTCACCGCCACTAACTTTGCTCCCTCTGGCTACAGCTCAGGATTCTGACAGCTGGTTAAAATCCACCAGCGACCTGCAGGCAAAGACTGATGTCTGTCCAGAGAAGGAAGTCAATGATCAGACTCATCACAGATAGCTGTACTAAATTGATGAGGCATGGTATTGTAATGCTGCACTGTTATAACGAGGGATTTAAGATTGCAAAACAGCAATAAATTAGAATTTATCACAAAAAAAAGTCATGAAGGACAGTAAGTTTTGGTACGTTGAAATGTAATGCTACAAGTTGAGTTGCAGAGTGCCAATAAAGCTGAAACAGTCTGACCTCATTGAGGCTCATTGCCTTTGTCTTGGTGCATTTACGTCTACCATCAGATGGCTGTTAAACTGGTAACTGGTGTCTGTTAAAGGAAGACTGGGGTATGTCCTCCTACACCATTATTAATTGAATCATTTTGTAATATACAGTAACCATGATAGCAGTCCCAGTGGGTCACCAACACAATCTCTCATCTAATCTGATAGTCAGACTTATATAATTGCATCTGATTGAAAGGGCTGTTTCTTTTAATCATAGATCTGTTTCATTGTTAAACCGATGGGCCTTAAAATATTGTATTCTTGTAGCAAACAGCCTTCCCATTGAACACAAACAGATGAGCTTTGGAAATAGTTCTGAAGAGAATTATTTGTTTTATATGACGTTTTGGGGGTACGGCAAGTTTTAAATGCAGAACCATCTGTGACGTGCAGGCTACAAGAGGAGACCCAAGAGCAGACCACGAAAGCCAGATGAGCAGGTTGAAATGTGGATTTTATTGAGACCAATAATGACAGCAGCTGAGCAGGGAGACAGGCCAGGCCAGGCCAGGCAAGGCAAGGCAAGGCAGGCAGATCCAAAAACTGAGGTGTCTCCAGGGAACGGAAACAATGATCTGACAGGGGCCAGCTGGCCACCCCAGGGTTGAAGTACTCTTGGGTTAATGAGATGATGAGGAACAGGTGAGAGAAAAGCATGACGAGGTGACATAGGCGGGGCCAGGTAGATCAGCAGCAGCTGGCTGCAACACACAGCGTTGAACTGAACCGCTCGC
>JAVQJV010095764.1:0-28669 GCA_036024995.1 Gadopsis bispinosus
GTAGGGTAAGAGCAGGATGAAAGAGAACACACAGCAATCAAAGTACAACTCCACATACAGAAAATGTAAAGCAACAGCAGCTACAATGTTATTTACAACAGCAGCTACACTAATAACAACAGCTACACTAATAACGACAACAGCAGCAGCAGGCGTCCACATCCACTCGACGTGACCCGTGTTCATCCAGACTGAGCAGCACCACGTCTTGGATATCCAGTCTCTACACACAGAGAGAGACACAGACAGACAGACACAGGGAAAGACAGACACACACAGATAGACTGACACACGGAGACAAACACGGACAGATATACACCCATCGGTAGACACAGACAGACAGACACAGACAGAAAACACAAACAGACAGACATGCGATGAGAGAGACACAGATAGGAAGAGACACAGATAGGAAGAGACACAGATAGGAAGACACGGAGAGAGAGAGACAGAGAAACACAAACGGACACGGAGAGAGGAAGAGAATAGAAAGAGCGAGAGATACAGACAGAGGCAGACATACAGAGAAACAGTCGGTCAAAGAACGCCTACGTCCAGTGGACCAATGCTGTATGTATGCAGTTTGTTTGTGAGCTTTGTAAAGTATGCTGACTATTAACTAAAGCTGAATTAAAAACCTGGCAAGGCTGGAACCCGCCCTGGGGTCCCAGATCTCCAGGGGCCTGGATAGTTCCAGCTGATGTGTTCTAATTTGATTGTAAATGTGTTTAAGAACCCTAACCCAAAGGACTTTTATCAACTGACATGGGCCTTAGAGTGTGTCCTGCTCTATTACCTGATCTTGAGGCCCTGTCTTAAAGAGTGTCCCATTGTCAAAATCTAGCCTTAAATTAAGGCCTTAATTATTTTAGTGTTGTGCCAAAATAACTGAAAAAAAACCACAGTATTTCAGCAATAGAAAAATGACGCATTTCACAAAAGTAGAAGAATGGGGGGTTAATATTGGCTCCTTTTGCCCCGGGGCCATCCAGCCACACCATTGACCTTTTCTGAGGGGAAACAGCCATCAGAGGGCGCCAGTGTTGTGTGTGATTCAATCAAGCCTGTTGGTCCAGTATAACATTTCTAGATAATTGAAGTATTGGACTATTTTATGACATGCAACGTTTCAGTTTAAGAGCCGTTTAATTATCTACTGATTATGAGACAAAGGGTCCCTGTCACAGACACGATAAATGACCATAACTAACAGAGCGAACTCCAAAATACTAGCCTAGGCCGTGCAAAAATATCATGGCACATCATCAAACGAAATGTGTGATGCAGGTCCTATTTTCTTCAAGCAGAGCTGTGCTGTTAAATATTTAAGCTATTCAAATTGATTTACTATTTTTAATGTAGACTTCCTGGTGTGTGTGTGCCATGTGCTGCTTTATTAGGGGAAATGGCAAAACATTGATATGTTAATAATAATTCTTTTTTTTATCAAAAGATATAAAAATAAACAATCAGATGCGGAAGATACTAATAGATTCATCAACACAATGAAAATTATTCTAGGTTTTGAAATCAATAACATGCTTTTAAATCCAGTATTTGACTCTCAGCATTATAGCCCGGTAATTCCCTTTTAATGGTGACCCTTTAGCCTTTCTTTTAAATGACAACAATGTGAATATCCTGTGACTGTATGAGCTGCGTTTAACTGCTTCTGGTAAAAGAACGCGGCTGCTGCTCTGTTCTGCAGCTGGAAGTGACCCGAGAGCTCACATTCCGCCCCGCTCTCCTCCCGGCGCTGTAGTCATTTCAGCTGGGCGGTCCTTTACTCAGCCAGCCAATAAGCGCACGCCCCTGCGTTGGGAGCAGGAGCCGATTGGCTCAGAGCAGCAGAGCGGCGTCACGCCAATAGCCGATTGGTCGGGCGCGATGTTTGTCATCCAGATCCGAGAAGCAGGGGCGGGGGGGATGAAAAAAAAAAAGCAGAAAGAGAAGAACCACCGGACGGAGGTTGGCAGGGGGAAAAAAAAAAATAAAAAAAAATAAAAAAATAAAGGGGGAAAGCTCCGCTGCTTCACCGGGAAAAAAACCACATATTCCTGGGCAGGATAACGGCGGGCTCCACCGGCGCTTCCCTCGCGGTACGTTCTCCTCTGCTTTTGTTGCCACACTGGATGATAGTTTGACTGAGTCCACTGCTTTGAGACGCGCTGGTGTCAAATGACACGAAGAGCATCCTGTTGTTCTCCTTTCTTTCCCATGTGCATCGGCTCAGTGTGACAGACCTGCAGGGCGTCGGGATCATTCGTGTATTTCTCCATGATGTCTGCTGGCATGTCACGTATATACACTGCCGTGGAAGGAAAACGCACTTGGGGCTGTTGAGGCCACTGTGAAGTTCACACAGCTGGGGGCTTCTCCCTCTGCTTGTTGACCTTTTCAAATGTTTAACGCGTGTTTGCAGATGCACAACTACCTGAAATGTGAGGGAACGTAACCTGCAGCAGGGCTTTCCAAAAGTGGGGGACCCCCCCCCCCCCCAGTGGTAGGTGACCTGGAAGGGCACGAATGGCTTCCCCGCAGACGATGAAGATGTGCCTTATTCTGCAGAACGGGCAGTCTGCAAAAAATATTTTCTGCAAGTTCAGTGTCGCCCAACTTCACGTTGCATCGACACAGACCCAGCTCTCTAACCCTAATGGTGAATTTGCCCATTTAGCTGCAGGAGTGAGTTGTCTCAGCAGCATGCAGGCTGTGACCTGAGGACTGCTGCACACTGTGAATGTGCTGAGGTGCAGCCTGTGGTGGTGGTCGGGGATCTGCTCCATGGGAACGGTTGCTGGGTTTGCCCCAGTTTAGTGCCCCCTCGTGTTGGAGAAGGCCACTTTTTGTTATCAGTATATTTATGCTACTTGCACCACTTGCTTTCATTCATTAAGAAACGTGCGTATGTTCTTCTCGCCTCGCTGCGCTAAATGAGCAAGAAGTCGTTCTGGGTTTTCCAAAGACCATCAGGAATGTATCTCAGAAACACGGAGGCTTAGCTCTGTGACTTGAATGCAGTGGCCACGACTGTCGGTGCCTTCGCTTTTTGGTGCCAACTGAAACGTGTCATGAACTGACAAGAACGGAAAGATGAAATCAGGTGCCTGCCGTGGGATAGTTCCTGATTTCAGTAATAGTTTTTTGCCATTTGTAGACTATAATGAATTCGGAAAAGGTTGTTGGACAGGCTGCAGGTGACATTTGAGAGCTTTCTTTGTCAAATGAAAAAACACGTTTACTTGTGAGAAAGATGAGGCATCACGTCATTTTGTAGTTCAACAAGACTCAAGTGCTCTAACTGATCATGAGCCTCCCAGTTAAACTTCTATTCATATCATGTCAGTATTATAAAGCTGGTGAACTCAATCATGATGCATTGGGATCTTCGGTATTTGGAGCAAGTTGCATGCATTTTTTATTCCAGTGTGTCAGGTACGTTTAGCAGTTTTGAAGCGTTTTTGGCTTTGAGTGGGCCATCCGTCCACCCATCCATCCATTTTCCTCCACTTATCCGAGGCCGGGTGGCGGAGGCAACAGGCTAAGCAGGGTTATCCAGACACCCCTCTCCCCAGCAACACCATCCAGCTCCTCCCGGGGGACCCCAAGGCGTTCCCCAGCCAGTTCGGATATATAATCCCCCCATCGTGTTCTGGGTCTACACCGGGGCCTCTTACCAGTTGGACGTGCCTGGGAAACCTCTAAAGGGAGGCGTCCAGGAGGCATCCTTACCAGGTGCCCGAACCACCTCAATTGCTGGATCAATCGCTTCAAGTGGTCTTTAAGTTTTAATTATAACTTTAGTAACTTGCAAATGTTGAAAGCTAAGCATTTGGTAGATTTGATAAGCGGGTTAGAAAGGATTTAGATTTGATTAAATGCTATCAGCCATCAACGCTACATTTTTTTATTGCATGAAATGTGCTCTAGAATTCACGTACATTTTTCAAACAGCCGGGCCATAAGTCGATTAATCAAATCGTCAATTGACAGAAAATGATACAGCAGCTATTTTTATAATCATAATCATAATTATTTATCATGCCAAAATACCAAACATTTACTAGTTCCAGCTTATCACTTGTGAGTTTTTGCTGCTTTCCTTCACACACGCCATCGTAAATGGAATTTCTTTGGATTTTGGACTGTTGGCTGGACAA
Source organism: Gadopsis bispinosus (assembly GCA_036024995.1). NCBI lineage: Eukaryota > Metazoa > Chordata > Actinopteri > Centrarchiformes > Percichthyidae > Gadopsis > Gadopsis bispinosus. The sequence continues at coordinate 4,161 of JAVQJV010095764.1, forward strand.
AACGAGCCCTCCTCTGGGCTTAAGGTACCTGTGATGGGCATTTCCACTTTCTGGTTGGGAGAAATCCTTAGGCCTTGTAATGTTTGGGTAGCCTGACATCACCAGACCAATTCACAAATGCGAATTAGTCCGGAACCTCAGACGCAGAGCCAAAATGCCTTCAGAACGTTCCACATCAGCAGCAGCCATCTTGGTTGTTTATGAAAATGCCTCAACGGCGCTCCTCTGTACAGTCATCGTATCAAACCCACCCAATGTTTGATAACCGGTTGTGATTGGCCCGACCCGATCCAGGTGGGCTGGAGATCGGTCTGAGTGGGAGGAGGACCAGACACATCTGCCAGTTTTGTCTGGTTCCCAGGCTAATGTTTGGGCTGACTTGTCTAAAATATCAGTAACCTCTGCAGGATGTCCCACAATTGCTCTTGTCAGATCTCTAAATAAATAGAATAATTAACCTCCCACTTCAGAACGTATGATTCCACGTGAAAAGCACTGCATTCCAGCAGCTGGGGGAAAAGCATTTGTTTTTGATTTATATGGTGAAACCCTCTGGGTGGTCTCCAGCCTGATGAGTTAGCAAAGACCAAGGCTGTTGCTCTCTTGTTGTTGTCAACTAAACTGCGGCTAGTTACTGTTTGAATATCAGTTCCCCAGGCCCCAGCAGACTAACGATCTCTGCTGTAGAGCTATTGTACATGTGTGCAGTGACTAAGAGAGAGACCGGCTCCTCAGCTGGAGGTAACCTGCTTCCCGGGTGATCTGATCGTTTGCAGGCCGCTCCGCTGAAGTCTGGGTCACACAAATCCCCTCTGAGCGCGTTCAGTGAGTCGCTGAATCACCTCCACAGCCACATAAAGGAATGAAAAAGAATCTCCAAAATAAGGAAACAAACAGAAATGGAACTGGACACGGGGGGGGGGCTCAGGAATGGACTTTGTAGTATGTAGATTAAATCCGAATATATCTGATGGCAAGGTGTTGAGGATCATGGCATTGTGAGGTGGTGTCCCTGCGTTTCTCTCAATGCATGCCGCGTCCTGAGGCTTCACACAGCAGACCGCACCATCTGCTTTGCTGCCTGTCGCCGCCTGCTTTGTCTGGGCGACCGCTCACTCTGCCCTCTCGCCATTTCTGCCTCCATCCTCACCTCTCGGTCTGCCTTATTGGTCCTGAATGTTGAAAACAGTATCCATCTGTCTGTCTCGTGAACGCGCACACACACACGCACACACTCACACACACGCTTGCTGCAAACTGGAGGGTGACTTCTGTGTGCGGTTGCCATGGAAACGGAGAGTTTCTGAAGGCAAAAGAAAAAGCCATGTGGTCCTGGGTCAGACACCATGTCTGACCTGTGTGTGTGAGTTTGTGTCAAGAAAGACTGTTTAGAACTGTTTGTAACTTGGCTCCACTAACTCATATTGTTTGAGAGCTAATGAGCCAACATGTCGAGAAGTAGCTGTGGGAAAGGGTGAGTTAGATGTGTTCCCTTTTCAGGGATATTGTGTTTTTCTTGCGTCACAAATATTGAGAGGTCGCAAAAGATCGTCTTGCTAAAAGTTGCACATCGCAGAATCACCTGCACACACACGTCTTTGTTATTGTAGGCAAAATATGAGAATAGTATTGTATTATGAGCTGAATTATGGTTCCTACCCATAGGGGTAAGCATTTTATTAAGGCTGCAACTAATGATTATTTCCATTATGGGTTAGTCTAGTGACTGTTAGGGAAGGCAACGTCCGTCGGTTGGGCTGAAATACCTCAACGACTCAGATGGATTACAATGAAACATTATATAGGTTCCTTTGGTACAACAATGTAAAAATACTTTCCTACAACTAGGAAAAATTACAGAAATATTATCAGCAAAATGTACTTAAAGGTTCAAAGTAAAAGTATTTGTTCCACCAGAAATGTCCCCTGTAACTGATGCGTTGTTATGAACACTGATGCAACACGGGTGCAAGCAGCCTCTTACTGCTGTAACCAGCAACGCTGTCGTCTTCCTGCAACAACTCATCTCGAGAGATGTCGGAGCGAGACTTCTGCTTCTGGTTAAACAAAAAGGATCGAACTCTTTAACCGTCGGCGTAGGGATCCTTTCCACAATGTTGTCAGACACTTAGAATAACCGTCTGAGCCAGTCTGCGGCAACAACAGCCACTTTCACTTGTCGCATTTGACGGGCGCAAGGATTACGTTGCTTTGCCGTTGCAGCCCATTTTCGCTGGAATTATTAGTCATTTAAACCCACGAAATATGTAAAAAAGGAAAGAAATAGGGCACAGGTTTAAAAACACCAGAATTACCCTTTAACAAAATGTCATAACAAAAACTGTTATCAGAATCAGAAACAGGTTTATTGCCAGTACGTTTTCACGTACAGGAATTTGCTTCGTCGTGTTGGAGCAATAAAACATGACTATAAAAATAAGATAAAATAAAGATATAAATTTGAAACAAAACACACTGTACAGAATATGGATATTAGAGCTATACACTTGTGCAAGGTGTGCAAGCATCAGCTGCGGGGTGTGCAAAGGTCACAGTGTGTGGTACTGGTTCTGAAACTGGATCATGAGAACCGAGCGACTTCTCCATTATGGAAAGTACGCAGTAAACACGGCCTGCTCCGCTCTTTCCCGTCTGTGTCCTGTGTCAGTCCAGCAGACCTTTTGTTTGTCTGTCTTCCTGTGTGGAATGTCAACATCCGCTCATTTGTCCGACACCACCCACCGAAAAGTCGGGCCAAACCAGAGGAGCCAAGTCTTTGCTACCTCTGTCGGTCCGCTCCGACACATCGCTCCGTCCCATCACCTACCGCTGTACCTCTGCTTTCCCTTACTAGAAGACCAGGTGTGACTCGCCGGCACTGTGGTGAGCATGCTGCCATATTTGTTCTGCTGCAGTTAGACTCAGCTGGTGTGTAGCCGACAGCCCGTGTGCCAGGCCGGCAGTGGTGCCGAAACGCATTCCAATCCCCTCACACTGTTGACTTTCTCCCATCTCCTTTCTTCTTAAGCTCTCACTTCACTCGCTCTGCCGTTTGGGCCTCTCGATCCGTTTCCCATCTCCGCCCCCTCTCCGTGTTTTCCTCCCCAGCTCACTGACTGCTGGGCCTCTTGGAGGTCAAGTTGTTGCCAGTGGTTGTAACTGATTTTAAACATCCAGGCGCTTCATGAACGGTGTCACCTTTGATCTTGCGGTCCATCTTGCCCTCCTCTCACTCACACTGACGGACACCCCATGATCTCTACATGGGACTGAAGGAATGCATCCAGTCATGGCGCATGACATTTCTGCCTGGACTGGTGGTTCAGGGCAGTTAACACTTTCGTTGTTGCTGTTATTGTTGCCAGAGGTATCTCTGCAATAGAAATCGTCTGCCAGTGCCTACGTTGGTATTTTTGCTTATTGTGATGTCATTTCCAGGCGTATCAACAAATGCATCAGAACCTAAGCTAAAAATCTGTAAGTCACTAAACAACATTGAACCTGTGTGATAAATGAACAGTGCCACGGGCGCGTGGTTGCTTTGCATCCACGTAGGTTTTCCCACGCAGACCGGAGCGCGGCTTTAGAATGAGGTGACAGGGTATCGACTCACCCCATCACAGACTCGGTATGCACATCACGGAGCCCTGGCGTTTGACCTCGTGAAGGGTCAAGCTGGAAGCAGTAGCAGTAAAGAGAGCTGCTGTGTGAGTGTAGACATTCTTTTATTTGTGGAGTGGTGTGTGTGTGTGTGTGTGTGTGTGTGTGCGTGTCTATGTTTAGCTGTGTTTGTTTAGGACTTGGTAATTATGGCTGGCAGCAGAGTTTGAGTTAGAGCAAGCAGAGGAATGCCTTTGGGCTAACTATGGGCTTTACAAATGCTTTAACCTGCGTGTGCGTGTGTGTGTGTGTACCAAATGTTTTCGTGACGAGCACATTTTCTCGGCACGAGTATGCATTTTGATTAACTGTTTGTGCGCGCGCGTGTGTGATATTTTTAATTGGCTGAGTTCTTGAACACACCCATGCACAATGCATTCTCTCTCCAGGCTCCATTAAGTAGGAAGAAGCCATAACTTAGCCTGAAACACCCACACACACACACACACACACACACACACACACACACACACACACACACACACACACACACACACACACACACACACACACACACACACACACACACACACACACACACACACAGCCTTCCTGTTTGAGTGGAACCACCAGATGACGTCATTGGCTGCTTCTGGTAGCCTCTAGGTGATCTGTCTTCCAGATGTAGAGGATAGGAGCAGCAGATGGCCGTGCTGGGTGGAGTTACTGGCAGTTGGGGGTCCTAGTTTTGACCAGTCGTAGCACAAAGGGACAGGTCGTTCTACCCTGATTATGTGTTCTTTGCTGATATTCAATGTCCTGTATCAACACTCGATTTAATTTGTGTCAGTGAGGCTGCAGCTAATTGTCCCAGTCTCTATTTCTATTTCCCCATGCCAACTCATTGCTATTATCCTTCCACCCAGCAGGTGTCCATGGACTGTCCCTCTTTTCCCCCTCACCTGACGGCCCCGCCCACCTCCCCACCTGTTTCCACGTTCCCTCGTCAGCCGTACGGTACTTCACTTTCCCTTCTCTGTTCACTCAGTTTGTCGTGGTGGTGGTCAAATAGTCTTCTTTGCCCAGGAAGGTTCCTAACTGAGTGAAATGGCCCGGAAGGATCAAAGTGTCACCCATGATAAGAGCTGGTGGAATTCTCTAAATGTTAAGGAAAGGTGCTTCAACGCTTCCTTTCTTATCTCCTTTGGCATAGGGTACACTGGACCATCCTTTAGCAAAGCAACAGCCCTAGTTTCTATGTTGTTCTCTTTCCTTATGTTTTGGTTTCAAGCGTCTGTCACCCAAACCTTAACGTGGACGTAAACCTGCCTGTCTGTCTGTCTGTCTGTCTGTCTAAATGTACCTTCCTGTCATCAAGCCACTGAAATCATCCTGCCTCCCCCTGTTGCCACTGACATGCACTCTGGTGACACTAACACTTACTTTCAGTGTCAATGAATCATTTGGTCTGTAAAACACAAGAAATAAGAATACAGTGAAAAGTGGCCATCACAATATTTTAAGCTCAAGGCAGCATCATCAAATATCTAAAAGCCAAAGATCGTACTTTCTGTCACGTAAGAGAAGGAAGACAGCAAATACTACATAAAACTATATAAAGTGTAAAGTCTGACAGAAAAGCATCTCTTCCACATGAACTTGCTGCACCACAGAGGCCTACACTTTATTTTACATGGATGTATTTCTGGACCATTTTGGCTTTGCTGTCGGGCTCAGCCAGATAGTATTTGGCGCCAGAAGGGCCAATCATGCTGTTAGAACTGCAGCTGTAAAACTGGACTGCATCCGCTATATATATATATATATATATATATATATGCTAGTGAGCTTTGTTCGAGGCAGTCATCTTATACTCAACTGCTATATTGCATGTATCACAGGGACACTGCTCGCTCAGGTTACATTGTGATCAGGTATATTGTAATGGTATATATGTATTCCTCTATAATATGTGATCATGCCTTTACTCCACTGTGTTGTGTCCACCTCAGCCTGTTAGCGTCGCAGTGCTGCGTATGCAAGTGAAAATTAGTGTGAATGTGAAAAATAAGTTGGGTGAACCAGTGAGCGAGGTTGGCAAAATGCACGGAATCGCTGGTTCCGACGGTAATTATCACTAGCAAAGATCAGTGCAGGACACACTGAAGAGCAGCCTCTCGTTTTTTACTTTGTCTCCTCTCCAGACAATCACGTCAGTTTGAGGAGTCGCATCCTCCCAGTTAAACTTTCATTCACATCACGTCAGTGGTTTAAGCTTATACACGTAATACTTTTGAACCAGAGCCTCCCGATTAAGTAGCCTGTTATTTCAATGCGTCATAGTTAATCAACATTTTAGTAAGTGTGGTTTCGTGGATACCCAATATTACAAGACTGTCATAGGGATCAGGGCAAAAAAGACTTGATTGTAACACCTCTACTTTAAGGGACAAAAAGGCTTAAAATGTTCAAATTAGATTGAAAGTTCACGCTTGAACTTGGAAACAGCTGTTGACGCAAGAGTCCGACCACAGGTCCATTTAGCAGCTGTTCTGGAGCTTTCATTGTCTTGTTACTTAAATGGTCTAAACGATATTATCGTCTCCAGTTCCACAACGCGTGCCACACGCCTCTGTGGAGTATCTGCCTTAGAAATCACAGAAACACGGATCATATCAGGTTGTCTAATCCATGTCGGCTCTTTAAAGGGTTTCTATCCTTATCTCGATCTCGGCTTTAACCAATGCACCGCGAGTCTTCATCCTGTCCGCGTCTTTACAGCTACTTCAACCGTAACCTGTTTCCGGAGTGAGTTTGTGCTGCGACACAGTGAACAAACGCAAGCTACGCTGCCGTCTCTCTGTCTTAGAGGCGAACCACACTCTGTCCTAAATGTCTGTTCACTATCTAGCTGTATATTTTCTTTCCATTGTTCAGAAAGTCCGGATTGCATCAGGATTTAGCGCAGTTCCAATCCCTTTAGGGATGTGGTCTGGTTCACTGGATTAAAGTGTAATCTGACTGGCTCATTCAGCCATGCCAATTAATTAACTCTGGTGTTGATTAGCGTTCGAAATTGGATAAGGAGCTGGCTAACACTTTGTGTGTGGTGACGGTGCTGCTCACTAGAGAAAGTCAATTTATTTTGTCTCTTCAAAGTCACATGTCTGCGTGTAAATGTTCAGTCTGTGTCGCCGAGGCGGCATGTGTTCGTTTGTGTCACCAATTAATCTTTCTTTGCAGAAAAAGGGGAAACAGAGAGATTTGATGCGGGACTTGTTTGGCAGACAGAGCCTAATGAATCTGGGTATTTTACCAACTTGGAACCGAATCCAAAAATGCAACCAGCTGTTGGAGCCCATCACTTGTACTTGATGAAGTTAGTTGACAGTAAAACAATCTCATCTATTATGTTGAAACATTGGCGCATCGATTCAGCGATCACGTCAGTAAAGAGCATCTAGTTCACTAACTGTTAGCGTTATCATCCAGCAAATTTAGCTTTCGCTGACATCGCTGAGCCTCTCGACAAAAGCTGGACAAATGGCGATTGACAAAGCTGGCCAGCTAACATTAGCTAACGCCAAACTGTCATATAAATGCAGTCGATGCATCATGCAACGACAATGTATTAGTTCAAAGTCATTAATCTACATTGTACAAGCTAGCATGCCGATAATGACATTAAAACTCAAAGCCCGATTTAATTTTTATTAAATAACATTAGTCAAACTATTAAAGAAGTGTAACTTCACTTACTCATCTATCAGCATGTCATGTCACGCCTACTGTGTGCGAGAACGAGCAACAACGCCGACTGCACTGATCGTAACGGCCACCGGTGTCACTACAAACAATGACTTTCTGAAAACTCCACACGGTGCATCTTCCTGTGTGGCGTAAAGCTAACCTATTGGGTATTGGTAAGGAAATATCTTACATTAAAATGTTTTTTTTTTTTTATTAATAATAATAATTGGACCGTTTGGTCGTTTAATGGTCAATCATGATACACGTATGCAGAGAACTGGATACAGAAAATGGTTTCATTTGAAGTTCATTCAAGTGCATCTCAGGACAGTTTTTGGAATTAGTTACTGGTTGTAGTTGTTGGATGTCCCACAAACTTTGTTTACATTTCCAAAGAGCACGGCATGACATCTCACTTATTATCTTTTTTATCTTATTATCTTACGTAACACCTCGGGTGAGGGATATGTATGTCGAGGTGAACACTCGCTCTGTTCTCCAGAGACTCATGCCTGAGAAGTCACGCCCAGTTGCCCACGTACAAATGCCCAGTTCGTACGTGTCTGCTTGGATTTGAAAGTTTGGCCATAGAATTTTCTCAGTCCTACCTAACCCTGACTATAGACGAGACTCGGAGATCTATTTTGTTTGTTTACCATTGTAATCACGGATGCATCATCAACAGAAGCAAGATGGCGCATCGCTGTGAGCTTTTGTTCTGTTATTGCAGATGTTTGTTTTTTGACCAACAATTAATGATAAGAAGACACAGACGGTTACCACAGTAGACCACAGGCCACTGTTTCCTTCTCCCTCCTCTTTCCAACCTGTAGAATATAACACGCCCACTGGTGTCGTCATGGTTCGCACTTCAGGTCAACGAAAACCTGCTATTTTTTGGTTCTGAACCAATTTAGTTTCAGTATATTTGCTCCAAACAGTTCAAAATTAGGTGTCGCGAACTGGCGCCCCGTGTCCATATGCCCGCTGAGCTTTGTGTCGCACAGGCTGTGAGCTCTTGCTTCCTTGTGGTAAAAGATTAGAGCCAGACAAATCCCGGGTCATCTAAGGCTGTTCAGACAGTATTAGACCAGAGCCCCAAAGCTCCCCGGCCACACCTTACAGTCGCAACTCCAGCCGTTTGTCTCATCCAGATACTTAAATGTCTATGCTTCAGTCACATGATCGTGGTGTTAACCTGCAAAAACAAAAGCATACTAGTTTTAGACTAAAGTATGCAAAACGTCTTGTTAAATGGAATGCATTTTATTTCAAACCCATGCCAACAGGTATTAACGAGGCTATTTAAAGATGGCATCATGTTGTGGCCTTGAGCGAGTTTTAATAATTAAAAATGTACCATGTTACTAGTTTGTACAATTATAGTGACTCATCAAGTGATTCATCAGGCTCATCAAAACTGGTTACATGCCTGAAATAATGTCTGTGGTTAACACAAGAGATTTTCACATTTTGTTCTAAATGTGTCATAAAATATGTCGTGAATTTTGAAGCTTTTGATCGTGGTGTAGTCCGTTCATAGCGTTAGAACGCCATATGGTTAGAACGTCTGCCGACTGCATTTACGCTTCAAAAATCCTTAACATGGCGTTATTTTGTGAAGATTATCTCGCTGAATAAAACGTCCAAGTATCATAAACGTTTGTTTGCCACAGAGCTTATTTTCGGTGGAATGGCACTTACAAAGGAAAAATCCCATTGGCTTTTTGTGGAGGGAACCAAAAATACGTCATCCCTGCAGCACTTTATTGAGAAGGTGTAACCTCCTCCTCAGTCTCTCATCTCTTTTTATGCACTTTCAATTTCATCATCTCCTTCCCCTCAGCAGCTTCTGTAATGAAGAAGAAACAGAGCTGCGTGCTCCATTTATTTGCCCAACTGTACACATTATGCAAACCTCCCTCAGCTTTTTCGAGTGGGAGGAGCTACCGTGCCCTACAGAAATGCACCTTTTTTTTTTTATCTGCTTGCTCACCAGCTCAGGCATTTTGACAATTCTTCAATAACCTTACATAATGATGATGGTGACAATGTGGCGACAGTCACTAAACATAGAACAGGATTGTGTACAATGAAATTTTGACTCGGAACTAAACTTTACGAGTCCGGTGTGGTACTGTCACCAAATCTGCTTTCTGATCTTCTCAAAAATATATTACTTTCTCTGCGAGCGGCACAGACAGACTAACGCGTGCTTTTACATCCTGCAGGATAGACTGTCGAAACACGTCACTGTCAGGTCTACCCAAAAATGTCACAAATCAGTCACGCTTGTTCTCTTGCCCAAATGCTGACTAGAACCAGAGGGAGAGAACACATACTTATTTTAACATTCTTTGATTTACAAGTTTGAATATTAAAGCAAAATTATTGCACCTTGTGCTCCAAATTATGGACTGGAAGACTGGTGGACATCCATCACTTTTAGAGATGAAACCATTAGGCAATTACTTAATCAGAATTTTGGTTTTGGACCGTTGGTCAGACAAAAAGACTTGTTTTGAAAACGTCAACTAGGGTTCTGGAACAATGGGATCGGCATTTTTCATTATTTTCTAACATTTGTTTCACCAAACTATTAACTGAGAAAATATTTCACAGATGAATCGATAATGAGAACAAGCAAACTGATGATGCACTCTTTCAAACGTTGCTCCATAGCGCTACTAGTGGTCAAAATCTCCACAGGGCACCTTTTTTTTTTTTTTTTTTTAAGTTGACGTTAAGAAAAGTATTTTGTCAATAAAGACCTTGTTAGAAACATTGATAGAAAGTGGACAACTTTATCTGAACAGTCTCATTCATAATATTTTCAATAATTCGGTTTCAACAAAATTCTTAAATAATTTGACAAAATAATCTTAACTCAAATCTTACAAGCTTTTTTCTGGAGCCTTCAGTCGCATGTCGTGGTCTTCATCAGTGGATGGGGTTTTACTAACGGAGAACCTTGAGTTCAAACTGTTTTGAGAGAAAGAATGAACTTTTACACTCGGCGTCAAATTAACTTTGGACTTTTTACTTCGAGTTAAAGGAGCAATACAACACTCATACACACACACTCATAAAATCAAATCTTGAAGAGGAGGATTGCTCTTCTGGATTTCCTCTCCTGTTTGGGACACTTCAAGGGTTTGCCGTCCAATCCAGGGGGCTCGCATACCAAACTGTGTCTGTAGGCTCCATCTATCATCATCCTCCTCCTCCTCCTCCATCACCTGACATCACCTCCATTCATCCGCTCCTCACTTGTCCCTGTCATTCTGAGTCCTGCTGAATAAATTATGGCAATGTGATCCTGCACCAAGAGCCTGTGCTGAGCTGGACACTATGACAGAGTATCACTACACACACACACACACACACACACACACTCACACTCTTGCTTTCTTTGTCTTTTGCTCTTATGTATAAATACAAAAGGTTGTAACTCATTTACTCATTTAACTCTGACTTTGTAGATTAGCTTTGGAGTTGTGTGTGGCATGTAGGCGTATGCTGTGTGTGTGTTTGTGTGTGTGTGTGTGTAGGGCGTATGCTGTGTGTGTGTTCCCGTGTGTGTGTGTGTGTGTGTAGGGCGTATGCTGTGTGTGTGTGTGTGTGTGTGTGTGTGTGTGTGTGTGTGTGTGTGTGTGTGTGTGTGTGTGTGAGGCAGAGGGAGAGTCATTGTTCAGGAATGTCCTGTATAATTTTCTATAGTGGAGCCTCTGGCTGCAATAACACCTGGGGCCCCATGGGAGATGAAGTTCTCTTGTTTGATAAGTTTGCACATGTGTGCTTTAATCCAGCAGAGTATACAGATACTGTGGGTCCCAAAGTCAGACAGAGCCGAGTGTCTGTGGTAATTCAATTGTACAAACTCAAGCCTGTGAGGTTAATACAGTTAATACGGTTGTTTAGAAGATTGCTTACTACAAAGGTTGCTCTTTAAAGTCTTTTATTAACCTGCTAACAAGCATACGTCACTGTTTGCCGGGGGGGAGTGTGGGGCAGTGTTCACTGGGTAAATAACAGCTCATATGATTGATAGCTGTAATAATACTTGGCAGTACTGCTGGCTGACCAAACCAGCTCTTCTGTCAGAGACTCCACATACGCACCGTTCTGCTGTTGCCTTGGCTGCCATGCTGGCAGAGAGAGAGAGAGAGAGAGAGAGAGAGAGCAGCCATCACACATCGAAACCAATGTGTTATCAGCCCGAAACAAAAGCTGGACATCATTCGGATTGAGAGCAACCGTTTGACTTACTGAGTTCTGACCGCCTTGAGTCTGTAGCGCTGTGCACTGGAATGTGACATCAAGTGCTCAGTATGATTTTTGTGTGTTGTTCTACTGACGGCACGTCCACCACTTTGGTCCAGACTGACATATCTCAACGACGGTTGGATGGACTGGCATGACGTTTTGTGCAGACATTCATGGTCCCCAGAGGATGAAGCTAATAGACCTTTCCTGGAAATGTCCTCCGTATTTTCTGTTTGTTAGCATGATAACGCGCTAAACTATGATGGTGACAGTGGTGAACATTCTACCTGCTAAACAGCAGCATATTTGCATTGTCACTGAGCATCATTGAGCATGTTAGTGTGCTGACATGAGCATTTAGCTCAAAGCACCACTTTGCTTGAGGACATCCTCACAGAGCTGCTGACACGGCTGTACCGAATGTTGTGAATTTATTGAATATTCATGAAGTAAGATAACAAGTTGCATTTGAGTTTGGATTATTTTGTGAAATGGCAAAAAAGCAGGATCATTTACTTTTTAACATCAGAAACATGCATACACACAAGCACATGCCGCAATAATTGCATGGTAAGAGTTTGAACACATGTTTGGTCTCTTAAATTAGTTTATTTATCCACCTTCTTAAATGTGAGGATTTGCTGCTTTTCCTCGTCATTTCTGATAGTAAATTAAGTTCTTTGGGTTTTGGACTGTCGGTCAGACAAAAGAAGCTATTTGAAGACGTCACTTTGGGCTCCGGGGAAATGTGATTGGTATTTTTTCACAATTTTCCTATATTTTATAGACTAAACGATTGATCAATGATGAAAATAACTGTTATTTGCAACCGTAGATTACCTTTTCAGACTAAGGGAACAGAGTGTTTGCAAGCTTCCAGGGATTTACAGTATGTCCTCTCTCTAAAAAGGTCAGACTACTGCAGCCAAGTAAATACAGTGCACAGTGTGACAGCTATTGTCTGCATTCACCACTCTATTAACCTAATGTACAAGCAAACCATTGTGCTTTAAAATGTTGTTCTCGGAATGGAAACAGCCAACTCAGTGTCTGTATATTGGCCTTTAAAGAATAACTATATACTAGATATAATAGGTATTCAGAGGGAAATGGAGGCTGAGCCATGACTTCGTTATATGAAATGGACATCAAATAAATATCTGACCATCAAATAAATATCTGGCCTAGCTGACTGTTCCATCAGCTGGGAAAGCTGAAATGCAACTGTGTCATCAGACAAGCCATAGTTTTATACTCGGGCCGCTTGCCAGACTTACCTTAATGGAAGGCCTAGTCAAGATAAACCCAACAATGCACATGTTAGTTTTTAACTTGCACAGACATGCCAGAGATGTAATGTTTAGATATAGAATAAACCAAATGTCAAAATGCCAAACACTAGCTGATTCCAGCTTCTCAAATAGGATTAGCTGCTTTTCGTTGTCATTTATGACAGTAAATCAAATATCTTTGGGTTTTAAACTGGCGGTTGGACAACATCACTTTGGGCTCTGGTAAATTGTAAATTTAATCGATAATGAAAATAAGCGTTAGTTGGAGCCCTAAGTGCTGCACCACATGCTGCAAGTTCAAACTAGTCACATGTCGTTGTTGAGCTGTACAGGACTCAGGTCAGTGGTGTCATTTGCCCGCTACGCTTTAGTGAAGCCTTTTAAATTTGGTGCTAAAAGATCTTGAAGAGCAGACCCTGCTTCAGGGTAGGTGTATGTTCTTTCACTGGTTGGCAGAAACCTTTCTGTTGACATTTTCCAGTCAAGTGGAATTTAAAAGTTAATATGGGAAAATTGTGAAAGGAAACGAAAAGAAATTGTGCCCGTACAAAAGAATTGCAGTTAACTCTTAATTTTGGGCTCATTATGCAATACACACTGAGTTACTGAGGAGACAGGGGTCTGTCGCCTTTACTGATAATCTGAGCTGACGCATTGTGATCGTGCAACAGGAAGTGATGCCGGGACTTTTTCATTCACAGGACACAAGCTGGCATTCAGATAAAAAAAAAAAAAAAAAGACAATAACACTGTTTTAACAAAAAAAAAAGTAGGCAAGGTTGCGTGTGGGGCGGGCGTGTTGCTTCAGGTACCCCTGAAATGATGATATATGATCCAGTAGGTTTAGTCTGAGTACTGGAGGCATCTGTTTTTAAGGCTCAGCTGTTCAGAATGCTATGAGAGACCATTTTACAACTAATACACTTCAATCACTTTATCACCCACCCTGTCAGCTGCGAGGTGAAAGGTGTGTTTAAACTTCTAATCCTCCAGGAATGTGTGTGCGTGCATTTGATTGGCTAACACAGTACACTGTATTGCCAGGTGACGTTGACCCGGGCTCAACTTTTTTTGCCAGGGCCCTGTGGGTTGGCAAAGCAGTGGTCTCTGCAAAAATGAAGGAGGGGGCTGCTTGTTTTGGTTTAGTTTTTTTTTTTTCTTACACACAGTGTTAATGTCTGTCTGAACTGCCCATTCAATCCTTGCTGGAACAGTCTCACGTTTTAGAGAGTCCACAAAAGAGCAAACAACATTTTCTGTCTTATTTTTTTTTGCAACAATGTGACATGTTTGTCACGTCAGATGACCTTGAAACGTTGGGGGGCGAGAAACCCTCGTCAGTGGGCAGTCGCTGCTCAGTGATCTTCTAAAGTTAAAGCGGTGTGTGAAAACATGGATTCGCGATGAGACTGTTCCGAATTGCCCCTGCAAGTGTGACATTTTGAAGAGTGTAGGTTGAAGCGCAGTAGGAAAGAGGTATGGTTGAAAACTTATCTTTCATCACATTGTTACAGCTGAATTAGCTCCGATTCATTCCTTTTTACGGCTCAGTCTCATATAGCAGACTGTTCACAAGCCTCCGTGCTGTATACGCGGTAGGTTTCTTCCTGTCAAAAGCTCCGTTATTTTAGTTGGAGAGAAAAAAGAATAATTCTCTGCTTCGATGTTTGGAACGCTGCCACTGGCTCTGCTTCAAGAACTGTCCGGCTTGGAAAGGGAAGACTGGTTGAGCCAAAGTTTGGAGCCAAAGTTGAAATGATTAGGCGGCATTAGAGCCAGAGAACTGTACTGTCGGGCATTTCTAATAAAGTGGGACGGCTTCTAGAGGCTTTGTTCTGCGCATCAAAAGAAATATCGGTTCAGTATTACTCATTGTGAAGGTTTTCCAGGGTGACACAGAAACTGTCTTTGTACTTTGATGAATTCCCTCATTGATTCAGGGATGAGTGGGAGTGTTTTCAGTGAGTTAAGACCACATCAATGTGAGTCACTCGTTTCAGTCATTTCGTGGACCGCTTCAGACCCACGTCATTTTCAGTCTTTGCTGTAGGTCGTCGCTCGTAATGCCATGCACGTTTCTCCAGTGCATCGAGTTGGTGCTGACAGGGAACTAAATCGATGCTGATGCAAAATCAGTGCGACAGGGGATCTGGCTGTGGCAGGCCTCTGTTGACAGGCCAACTTGTAACTACAGTATGTTGGAACAAAGTATCTGTCAGATGGTTGTAACGGTGTCGAGGTCTCGCTGCTCCTAACTAAGGTGGAGCTCCTCGTGTTCCCGAACAACGACAGCTATCTCAGTTATTACACATTTAACATGGGGGGGTTTAGAGGCGGATATGGACATTTTTGACAAGGATCCCTTCAATTATTCTCTTATAGAATTGGGAAGAATTCCTCTTCTGGGGGCCATCCAGTAGTTGCTGAGATATTTCAGTCAGACTATACAGAGAGTGAACCCACAAACCCTGGCAGTGGCCCTCCCCTCACGCAGTACACCACTGCCACGCTTACTCTCAGCCCACTGACCCTTTAGACCTGCAGGCTGCACGCACCCCTCTCCTTGTACCGCCTGCACTGATGCAGCGCAACAGCCTTCACGTGGGGGGGGGAGCGGAGGAAAGACTGGATTTGTGTTTCAAACGGGATCATGTGCAGCTGCTGTGAAATAAAAACCTTTCCTCTGCGTGAAATGACCTGTTATGGGGAGCCATATTTACCCTGTAACAACCATTCAGAGTTGCGGTCCCGCCAGGAGTCGGTGCACGCCAAGGCACGTGCTTCCAGTTGGTAATAGAGAAATCGGCGCACACTGACTGACGGCACCGGGCGTTTGATCGCCGCAAGTCGCACATCGACGTGATTCTTATTTGCTCTCCACTGCGTGTGTTCAGCCTGCAGGGCCGAGCCAGCCCCACTGAGCCGGAGATCTCTGCAGAGCTGGTTCTCATTTAGAATAAAAACGGCACACGCGCTGACTCACTGCAACACACAGAAATGTTGGCGGCGAGCACTGGGGGAAATCCTCCGCGGCGCAATGCTGCACCTCTTTATGGCCACATTCACGTAAATCGGTGCCGTAAACACACAGGCCGTCTGTCGCCCGTGGCGTGTGTGCGTTTGTGTTTATGTGTTGGCCGTGACCCTGCTGCTCAGACCCTGACTGTTTGCTCATTTCAACTAGATAAGCAGAGATTGATAAGTGAAATGATTAGTGGGTTGTGTGATGGGGTCAAGTGTGGTCTGATGATTTGTTAGTAACGCTGGATAAATGAGAGCTGAAGCTGAGCGTTAGTCAAACTTTGGGCTGTGCAGCATGTTGTCAGCGAGGACAGATGTTCTGTCAAAGAGTTTACTACCCCGCAGCCTGACCGGCCGGCCGGCAGCACATTTTATGGGCCCTTTGATGACAGAGGGTGGGGTTCACATGGAGGTTGGGACAAGAATGGGAGAAAGAAGGAAAACTGAGACGGGAGGACACTGAAAGAGGACAGGGAAAAGATGGGAAGTAGCAAAAAAGAATATGGAAAGTGAAGAAAAGTGAAAATACTGGCTGGACTGCGAGCACAAGCTGTGGTTTCTGATTTATCGCCAGCGGAAGGTCACAGAGGCGATCGAGGTAAGAAAGAGGGTGGAGGTAGCTTTGAAATGAGGCTTGACATTCAGTTCTCATGTGGGATCTGCTGGTCGGAGTTTAACCCCGAGTCCCGTAAATGTGACTGGTGGTTTCACTGGAACTCAGTTTCCCCTTCACTAAGTGCATCTATCAAATTGCATTGCACTCAAATTTGGGATTTTGTTGTCCTTTTTATTTAAATGTTGAGTTGCTTCAAAATGCAGAGGTGTATCTTTTTCTATATCATGATAGTACTAACATTTCTAGGGACGTCCCAGTCGAGCTTTTTAGGCCATTAAATACACTCAAATTCTGATCTGAATCACTTAAATAACAGGTGTAGACTACTTAATCTGACACACCTTAGGGAGACAATGGCTATGGAGATGTTGGAACTACATAAACACTCAGGCCTGGAGCTTCTGCCATCACTAAAAGTTACCTTTGGTTGAATTTTGGAATATATCTTTGCACAGAACACGGACTGTGGATTTTGTCCTGTCTCTCTTTAAGAGGGGATGTGTTCAGGGCCAGTGTGGACAGAAGGAACTTTTGCAACTTGCGTGTGAATACTGTTTTCAGACTTGGAGTAGTGTGATCCTATCCTAGCCTCGGTGATAGAGTGTTGCCCTTCCATACAGATTAAACGACACTAGGTCGAAGCCTAGCATATGGCTGGACCGTGTATGGTCAATGTTGAACACGGCTTTGTTTATGCTCGAAGCAGCGTCCCCAGTGGGCTTTTCATTGTTCAGTTTTTTTTTGGGTTTTTTTTGCACCATGTTAAAAAAAAAATTCAAAGTTTTTATCCTTTTATTTATTTTATTTAGCAGAATCATGTAGTTTACATGATATTCGACCTTTTGTTTCATTAGAATACATTTCTGGTTTCCAAATTCTTGACTACTTTCTTTACAGGGAGTGTAAACGGGCATAAAGTATAGGACCAGTTCTCCTTCAGCATTGAGGAGCTGTGTCAGAGCGTGCAGCCGTGTTTGGTCCATGGCGTTCCTCTGGTAACATTTGTTGCTTCTTCACAGAAGGTGTTGTTTGTACGCCTCCTGGCGAGAGAGGAGAAGACGGGTAGCGCGTTCATCATAAACGCCTCTGTGTGCGCTCGTAGCTCACGTGCCATCTGCGGAGGCCCGCGCCACGTTTGTCGCGAAGCTTAAACGCTTCTTGGGGACGTGATTCGGGGTGAGGCTGTTCACGCCTATTCATTTTCAGAGAGCGACGGCCAATGGGGATCGCCGACACTCCACTTACGCGACCAATGGCGTAAGTTCACCACTCAGTCGGTAAGTCAGGGACAGACTTTGTGTTGAGAGAGAGAGAGAAAGAGAGAGAGACCACAAATAAATCAATGTACGGTACTGCACTGTAAATCAGGTGTGTGTGTCCGCCCCTGTCTAACAGGGCAGAATGCAGGCAAGTTCTTGGCAGTAAATAATGCAGTGTGTGTGTGTTTTTATGACCGTGGGGGGGGGGGGACCCTGTCAATAGAACCTCTCCATTACCATCTTCCACTCCCTCTGTTAGTTTGCCTCTTTGGGTCCAAGGACGTAATCCTGAGGAAGCCTGAAAAGCCCTTTTCAGTGTATGCACCCGGTGAGCAACGTCTATCGACACGAACGAGCAACAGGGTGTCCAATTCTCATCCATGGCCTCAACACGGTTATTGACTGATCTCTGACACTCTGCTGTTCATTTAGCCTCTGATAGGTTCCCCTCATGCAACACACACACACACAAACAAAATCCAAACCAAACTATTATTTCTGGTGGAGTGCGGAGGGTGACTTGAGGAGTCTATGAGGAAAAAAGCTGCTGTGTAGTCTGGTGACACGGCAGCAGATACTTCTGCATCTTTCTGACGGCAGCAGGGTGAACAGGCTGCGGCTCCTCCTCTCTCCGACATCACTGCTGCTCGGTAGATGGGTTCCCATGATGCTTTGGGCAGCTCCAATCACCCGCTGAGAGGCGAGATGCTCTTGCGTTCTCTTTCAGCGATTTTATGTAACTACATGTACATTATTTTGACAGGTTATTTTATGTCATGTCCAGGTGGAAATGTACAGTTGAGACATACGATTGCGACTTGCAACGTCTTTCGAGCCTTTGCGTAGCAGCATAGGGCTTACATGGTGGTTGTCCACAGTCATTAATATGTGCTCCTTTTTAAAAACTACCAATCTCTGCAAGCAGTTTGGTGTGGTGCGCTTAGTCTCTGTAGGTTGAAACAGTCTCAGGGTCTGGAAGAGGACTTAGACAATAGTGACTGAGGCTCCAGGAGGAGGTTCTCACGAGTGATGTTGCACAAATTTAGCCTCAAGTCAAAGGGACTGTAGAGGAATCAGGGCACCGCGAGAGAATGACTGAGTGGCGAAAGTGGCCTGCTGAGATGAGAGGGTGTCAGGCGTACAGGAAGTGTCAGACTGTATGTCCAAGGACTGTCACTGGATCATTATCAGGAAGGAACAATGTGTCTGTGTGTTTTTGTTTCTTGCTTTCAGATGAATTGTGCTTGTTTAGAGGTTTCAGTCTCAGTCATGTGTACCAGCTGCCGAGCATCTCTTTGGATTTATTAGGTTCAGAAAGCTTTTCCTCCCCAAAGCCAGCGTAGTTTCTGATCAACCTTGAACTGTTTGATCCTCAAACAGTCACATGAGGGTGGCAGATGTACATGCATGTGTTAAGTTTTATTTTCTTCTGATAGCTGAGTTAACTTTCTTCCTGTTACTGTGTTTCTGTCTCCAGGCTGATCACTGAATGTGGAGGATGATGCTCTCCTGAATCTCCCCGCTCACGGCCCCCCCTCCCCACCCCCCTTCATCCACACCACCTCCTCCACCATGAACCACACCCCCAGCCCCCACCTGTCCGAGGGCGGTAAGTCGGCCAGAGGCGGCCTGCTGTGCAGCCTGGGTCTGGGGTCCGACAGGGGGATCTGCTCCCCGGACAGCCTCACCCACACCCCCAGCCCCACCGGAGGAACCCCCAGCTCCAGCCCCCCGCTGCTGCTGTCACCCGGACTGGGAGGCCTTGGCCTTGGATCCCTGGGGGCCATGGGGGAGG
Organism: Gadopsis bispinosus; assembly: GCA_036024995.1. NCBI lineage: Eukaryota > Metazoa > Chordata > Actinopteri > Centrarchiformes > Percichthyidae > Gadopsis > Gadopsis bispinosus. Next base: position 23,760 of record JAVQJV010095764.1, read on the forward strand.
GAGCTGGGGCCGACTGGGAGAGCAGGGAGGAGCTGAGGCTCAGGGAGCTGGAGGAGGCTCGAGCCAGAGCAGCCCAGATGGAGAAGACCATGAGGTGGTGGTCAGACTGCACCGCCAACTGGAGAGAGAAGTGGAGCAAGGTGGGCTGCTGGTTTCTAAAGCCAGGAGTGAAAATATATACTGGAAATATGTGAATTACTAGCAACGCCTCAAGATCGGATCCCAAATTTTCACCTTTTTGTGCACGCTGTTTAATAATTCTTCTCAACAAAACTGTGCACACATTTATCGAAGCATTTGTGTATTTTACCTTCATAAGCAGGTTTTATACTGATTTGATTTATTGTTTTTCATGGTATTTTGTTGAGTAAAGATATATATTTATTATTTACTCATTTGGAAAGTTCAAATAGACAGAATACATTTGACTTCAGATATAACAAAGAAAATCCCAATGCATTTCGGGATTCAAACTTGCCAACCTTGCAATCATTTGTGCTCCCATTCGTTGGGAAAAATTGTAAAAGGTGGAAATAAGAAAGGTCATAAGACCCGTGTCTTTAAAGTGCTGAACATTTTGGTATTTGAATGGTTCCCGTGGCTGACAGCATGCAGGAGTAGTTAGCGGCCGAAAAACGTACTGAAACGGACTAAAAATAATAAGAATGCAATATATAGAGTGTGAAAGCTTTCCACGCTAATTACTCAGGTTGTGAACCTGCCGCTCCAGATTATAAACCATCAAATTCTTAAAGTCTTACATAAGGTCGCACTAGCTTTATGTATGTAAATAACATTAAAATGCAATGCAATGTGCTTAATATTAGCAAACTCAAAGACGAGATTAAAACAAGAAATAAAAAAAGGTTTAAATTAAACAATCTACTTCACCTTGAGTGACTTGTATAGTGAATGAGTTGCTTTATGGTGTTGAAAGCTCTGGAAAAAGCTGCACAAATGTATTTTGCCCTTATACACAGGAGAGTTTCCACATGAGCTTTGTCAGCCTCGGGTGCACCATGTTTATCTGCCTCCTGACAACTATGTTCACGTGCATTTAAATAAGAACATTAGAAAATCCGTTTAGTAGGAAACATCATCTCACTTGCATTTAAAAAAAAAAAAAAAAAGCAACATAACATGGAAAGTTGTTTCTACACAATAAAGCATGGTGAACGTTTTTTTATGGTAAGACAACTCAAAGCACTTGATTAAGATCAGAAAAATGCTGGAGCTTAATAGTGAAAAAGTCAACATGGCCAGTTTTGTTCTTCAAGAGAATGTTTAACCAAAGACCCAAACAGTGACTGTATCTACAAGTTCCTTCATCAGAATGAACACACGCTGTAGTTTATTTGAACCGCACACGCCACCCTGCTGCCCCAAATACTCACTAGAGCACCAAATGGAATGAATCCACTGCTAAAAATAGCCCCCACCAAATGAACTACTTCTACTTTGAGTAATGTCTGCTAAAAGACTACAGTGGCCAGCTGTTTTGGTGAATTACTGAGCCTTTTTTGTAATTAAACTATATACATGACTTATTCTTAAAGACTCACGTCTTTAGAGAAACCAACAGGCTCGGGACTGATCAGTGTATCTGGTATTGTCCATATTTCCTTCCAGGTTCGTGCAGAGCGTAACCGTGCACGTGACGAGGTTCGTCAGCTGAGGCAGCGGCTGGACACCCTCACCAAGGAGCTGACCAGTGTCCGGCGGGAGCGGCAGGAACTGGCCTCAGAGAACGAGACACTTCGGCTGGAGACGCTGCGTCTCCGCGACGACCACGCTGCTCCTCCTCCATCTGCCACTTCTCCGTCTTCCTCCCCTGCACACCCTCGCGGTGCTTCCTCCTCCTCCACTCCATCTATCCCTCCCTCCTCCCCTGCCTCATCTTCCTCCTCCTCTCAGGTCCACACTGACGGCAAGCTAGACAGGGAGGGGGAGGGACCACCAGGGTCTCCAGAGCCAGAACCAGTGAGGGACGTGGACTTGGAACGACAAAACACGGGTCAACAAAAGGTGAGTCTGCAGTGTACATTTAAATTAATATGCATCTTTTCATTTGATCAACTGGTGTTGGAGATTAAATGTTTCAAACAAGGAAAACACGGCAGCATGGCATCAATCAGCCTGCAGCATTGATGATGGATGTCATTATTGCTTTAGATATTATTGCTTGCGTTACAGCTACCCTGTGGTTTTTAGCGTCACTAGCACCGTGGCGTCGGTCTGTCTGTCGGGTCAGTCCACCACTTTGGTCCCGGCTGAAATATCTTAACAACCCTTGGAAAAAACCACAAATGCCAACCTCACTGTAGCACTAAAGTCAGATTTGATCATCCCATTTTGTAGTCAGGAGTTATGTCAACGTGTGTTTTTCAAATGTACTTTAATAGCACTTTGTCATTAAAAGGAAGATAAAAAAAGGTATTTGGGGAAATATCCGAAATGCTCAGGGAGGGGCGTGTCACTGCAGGGGGCGAGAGTCAAAGTAACACTGTGGCCTACATGTGATGGGCAGACAGCGTGTTGTTAGAGGTACCGAAGATAAGAAGCACACCAGGATCTAACTGGACTGAAGTGAGCAGCTAATTAGCTATCTAACCTGCAAACTGATGTTGGCAGTGCACTTTTCCCTGGTGAACGTTTGCTTGGTCACTCGTTCAACAAGCTACGTGTTCGTGTCCGTTAAACAAGAAGGAGACTTTAGCGTCAAACTAATGTGGCTGTTGTTGTGTGTGTAGCTGCTGATTGGCTCAGTGTGACCGTCTGCTCTGCCTGTGATACAATGCTGACATTACTGCTAAATGGAGGATTTGATTGGCTGTATTAAAAATAAGGTCAATAAGGTCAACGCGGAAGACAACAAACTCACGGATCGGTTAATCAAACTGGATCATACGTCATGTCTCACCGCTCCAGGCTAATGTTTTCCGCCAGCAGCCCTGGTGCTCCTACTAATTTTATTTTAGGAGCACAGGCACAAACTTTAGGACACGTTATTATTATTATTGATAATGCGTTGGTAATACACAGACAATTTACAGAAATAACAACGTTATGAACTTTTTCTTAATCTGATTGCCAGTTCAAATAAATACAATTTTAAAATGCACTACTCTCGCATAATGTCCCGCCCACAGCACTATCTGATTGGTTTCACATCAGAAATACTAGCCTATCTCACTATCAACACTGCCTGTGTTGACAGGCAGTGTTGATAGTGGCAATAAACATCACTCTTATGATCTATTTCTCTGAAGACAAGCGTGCCCAGTTTCCCAGTTATACCACCGGACAAAGTCATGGTCTGCAGGATTTCATTCAGTGGAGGTGAAAGCGTGGGCTTGTAAATCAGTCGCTCTTCCACCAGAGTCCCCGGATAATGCGCTTTGTTGCAGTGATGCAGTTAACTAAGAAATGTCGTCTTTTAGCCTGGTTCATTCCATCTGGCATTTTATAAACAAAATGATTAATCAAAAGGTTGCTGCTCTAGATCCTATGAACAGCAGGCTCAGCTGCCTTTGTCCTTTTTGTGATTCTACGTTTAATAGGCTATAAGGCTTCTGTAAATTTGCATTGGGTGTGTTGCTGCTGATTTTCTGTTTCCACTGTGTCCACGCCAGTTAGTAATTCAGCTCGCGGTTCTTTTCTCTTTGCACATGGAAGGAAGCTTGCTTGGTCTCCAGCCGGGTGCAACTTCAGGACAGCCCGACGATAGATTTCAGATGGAGTGACAGTGTCCTGATATCAGCGTTCTCATTTCCTCTGCTGCTCCACGGACAATGTGACCCGAGCCGCAGTGAATGTAGGCCAGGCTGGCTGCTGTGTCTCCAGCTCTGCTAGATCGCTCACCAAAGTGTGTGTGTGGGTGGGTGAGGGGTGTCCTATTTAAAAGGCTAGCAGTGTGGGTGCCCAGGTAGACGCACATTACACACACTCCCATCGTGCTTGCTTATCCCTGAGGGGCTCAGTGATGCTGCATCGCTTCCTCTCTGTCAGCCTGTTCTGTGCTTTCCGTCCTGAACCTGACCTTTTGCTGTATGGGATGCTACATTAAATACTCTGCATGGGTCATATTTCAGCCCGCAGCTGTTCCGAAATGCTCCGCGGCAGTATTTCATAATGAAAATACGGTCGAGTCGAAGTGAAACAAGAACTTCTGGAGCTCAAATTACAGAAAGTCCAGCCCTTGAACATAACCATACTAGATGGTGCATTTAAAAAAAACTGTGTAATACCATTGTTGATGTAATATTTAGTTTTTTAGTGGCACTTCGATTTCCACAAGCACGAGACCATCGCAGGTTAAACATGAACAGCTTGACGGGCAGATGCTGCTTTCATGTCATATGGGATGGAGAGTGGAGTTGGGAATAACTCTTACAACACGTGAGCGTTGACGTCAACTCTACATTGCTGTCTCGCCTTGTGTCATTCGCCCAAACAGCTGATGTAGTGGCTGTACATGCACCAATGTTGTGAGTGGGGAGCGGGCCTTTATGTGTGTTGATTTCTGAACTCATCAGGAACTCCACATCTTTCTGTTATTGCTCTCCACTCTCTCTCCTTTCCCCTCTTTTCTCTGCACGTTCATGAAGCAGTTTCAGAAAGCCGAACGTTTTGCTCAAGCTGAAACCCAAAAGATGTCGGCAAAACAACATTTAAACAGCGATGGAGACTGATATTTAAGTTAAGTTATCCTTTATTGATCCCCACTAGGAGCTGTGGGCAGCCACTGTGCATCGTCCAGGGACCAGCCCCAGTTCTAAGCCTAAGACAGGAGAATGAACCTAACTTGCACCTTTTGATTGCGGGGGGGGGGGGGGGAAACCGGAGCCCCCACAGGGGCGCCCACACAAAAACGGCGAGAAAAATCAGCGGAGATGCAGAGTAATAAACGC
>JAVQJV010095768.1:0-17061 GCA_036024995.1 Gadopsis bispinosus
ACAATATATATATCTTACAAATACACAGGTGAAGATGGATAGTATACCAATAACGTCACTTGTGATATAGTGTGTTATTAGCTCTGTCACCTGGAAAAAAGCTGAATGGCCTAAACAAAGATGGCAACTGGAAAACATAGCTGCTAACTTGTGCTGTCTCTGAAACTCAAATGCAAATATGATAATGCAAGAAACAGTAACAGAAAACCGCCATTTCAGGCACAATCTGGAGCAGCTAAAATGTTGTTCTAGTCTCAAAAACCTGCACAATGGCCATATTTGAATGACTACATGATTAATATGCATATTAACAACCGAAAGGGAACCTGTCCTCCTCTCCGACGTGACCCAGCTGAGTGTCAGGGTGCACTTTGATTCCTGTCAGGGTGTGATCTTCATTGGAGTGAACCTATATGCACCAGTTCACACATAATGATGTTGTCAGGGACAATGCCTCAAAATTCACAGTTGCTAACCCTGACAACAGAAGGTTTCTTGCAAGGGGGTGAATAATTAGCTATTATATTGGAATAGTTTGTGGAAAACCAGAGCTTCTTTCAGCTAAGCAGCAGGGAGCACCACAATTAAGCCAAAGCTGTAGGTCAGATTAATTAGCGCAGTCTGCCTACAATCCCTCCTCTTCTCCTTTTTCTATAAAATGGTCGAAGAGAAAATGTTGTACAGCTGGGGTGTTTCTCTCTGTGAGAACTGTTATCCATATTTTCATATGCTTCTTTTATGGATCATGGTGACGCTCCTTTACCACAGAACAATGACTTCTGTTATTTTTGTGTAAAATACTTATTTACACGGTATTCTACAAAGTTTATGCCAGTGACTTTTTTACCCTTGTTGAGTGGCCATCCCATTCAACTGTAGCCAGCTAGATATCATATTTAGACTTCACTGACAACTGTGGACAGTTTGCAGACAAAATAAATGTAGCCTGCATCCCCAAAAACCTTATTTAATGTTCAAATGTGAAAGAAAACAGGCAATGTTTAGGCACTTTCCCCAAATGAGCTGTGATATTGGTACTTACCATAAGAGCTATTTCTGTATATATCTGCTGAGTGTAGTTTCACACTCTGATTCTGTAAACCACCTAAACATATTCTGCTGCTGCTGCATACAGTCCAGGGTTTATCCTATAGCAGCATATAGTGGGACCAGTATCTATCTAACAACTAAACTATTCTCAGATGGCATTCCTTGGGTGTCTGGGTGCTAATGTGGATATATGGGGTCCTTGACAGTTTGGGAAGCCCTGGTTTACTCTGACAGTTTTTATTTTTTAGTCCATCTTCAAAATAGTTCCTTAAGTCACAAAAACCGATTTGCCTCACCAACATCTTGAAGTCCTTTTAGAACAGAGGAAACAGTGTAAAAAGAAACCAGGTGAATATAACCTGCACACAGACTTACACACTCCAATGTTGATGTATCGCGTGTTTCCTATTGGCGATCTGCTCTTGCGACTAATTTGCTCTCTGCGTGCAAGACCGTCCTTGACACATTATTGCTTACCTGCACGGCAGCGCACTGGCGTGCACGTGTCTCTGTACGTGCATGTTCGGCATTTAATTTGTTATGGGCTTCAACTACAGGCTGCCATTTACCATCTTTACTACTATCAGCAGGTAAAACTCGTGCACACACACACACACGCACACACACACACACACACACGCACACACACACACACACACACACGCTCACACACACACAAGGTCAGACACTTAACCCGCTTTAATCACAGGCGCCATTAACATCATCACGGCATTATGTGGAAATCAACACCGAGACATAAACTTTCTGTCACTTTCATATTTCAAACTCTAATTATCATTCGGCCTCACGCGCTGCTGATGTCGCCGAGCAAAGGCCAATTTGAAGAAGATTATCCAAGAAGTGATAATGTGCTTTAGTAATACCTGAAGGAAACAATGTCAATTTTCAAATTGTAATCAGAACCCGACTATATTATACTGGTTTGAACAAATCACCAGTATTATTATTGTTAATATATTATTATATATGTTTTTTACGTAAAAATGTTTTTAGAACAGCATATAATCTATGTGTCTTTTTGTAAAATCGACTCTACTTTAATTGTAATAATATGTAATAATAATTTTAATAACCGTATAGGCCAGAAAATAAAATGAAGAAAACACTGCACACCACGACAAAATAATTCAAGTAAATATATACAAAATAAATAAAATAATCAATATACTTTGTTGTCAAGCATTTTCAGGCCTTTAGTTTTGTGAATGCGTTGCAAGTGTTGATCATAACAAGCATAGCTGGATATCTTACAGAATAAAAGCTTTAACGGAAGATGCATGTCAGACCTGGCACGGGTCAGAGCCCGATTCAAATCCAGCTTTCTGAATGTATTTAGGCTACATCGTAATTTAACACATTTAATAGTAAATAATAAATGACATCGCTCTTTAAAACCAAAGTAATTGAATGACGCAAAGCACACTGTCACAGAAACACCACCATGAATGTTTGTAACAGCCAAATAATCGCGTGGAGCTGATTACACTTCTGACTTGTCTTATTCTGACTTGTCTTAAAAATTCACCACAGCAAATTCCTTGTATGTGAAAACCTACTTGGCAATAAATATGATTCTGATTCTGATTGAACCAAACAGGTCACTTTGTTAAAGCTGCAGCAGAATATCAAAGAAAAGCTAAAGTCGCGTGCACAATATATAGACATAGGCATTAAACGGTTTTAAGAATAAAATCGGCATTCTAATTGGCTTGAGAGGAGACGCTCTTGTTATTATCTTTGAAAATCAATGTAATCTCTTTCAGGTGAACAGAGATTCTCTTAGTTTATTGTGGAACCAAAAATGTGTAAATCAATACGACAAAACCATTTTGGGGGGGGGGTTATTAAAGGAAAAGCTAGCTTCGATGGATTTTTAATGCGATTTGCACACATGATAGCCTTCACGCGCACACCTAAAGCACTTCTTTCTGACGGCTTGTCGCGCGCTACAAATGCTTCTGGCCCGTACAGCCATTACATTGACCTCCAAATCCACAGACAGTGTCTCGAACCTTTTGGATGATCCGTACACCCTGCTGACTTTCCTATGGCAGATAAACAGGATTTGCGCGCTCACGATGATAGTATAGCCCATTTTCCCTTACAGGGCGCGCTCACGAGACCTGTTTAATATCTAATCGGAGCTGTTTAGTTATTAAGCCCCTTTTAGCGGTTATTCATCACGTACATTTTCTGTTCTGTTTCTTTGCCTCAGCTGCCGCCTCCTCTCTGACTAAATGGTAAAAACAGCGTTGAAATGAATGAATGAGCAGCTCGATGGTGTGTTTCAGACATTACAGAGCAGCATGTAGCCTACAGCTTAATTCTATTTCTACTCAAACAATGCTGATTTTCAAGTAAACAGGCTAAAAATCAAACTGTGCAGAGTTGGATAATAATAACAATTCCATTTACTGGAGTGCTGTACATCTCTAGGTATGGTACTTTACATGAATATTTCCATAATTCTACTCCACTATTTGTCTGGCTTCTGTACACATTAGTTCCTTTGCAGATTAAGTTGCTAAATAAAATATAATATAGTGTCAGTTTAAATTGCCCAGTGGCATCAATAGTGTAACAGAATAATAGGAAGCCTTTTTACTTTTAATTCTCAATTTGTCCCTGGTGTGTATTTTTAAATTGTTGCACTGTTGTCATCTAGTTCTCTTTTGGAATTAATTACAGAACCTTCCTGCATATGCCGATATACACTGGTTTGAGACCTACCTTCAGTCCAGTCGGGGTGTCAGGCTGGAGCCAGTGCAGAGTAGACTGTGCAGAGCAGCCTGGAACAAGACGGACAGACCACAGACACACACACTCAACATTTCAACCACAAAACACAAGCATGAAGGACACTTTCCCTGCAGATAAATGTACAGGAGTCCAAGTTATGCTCCAGACTCAGAGATTCTAGTGTTTGCCATCTCCAAGGATTGCATTCTCCCCAACAAGCCAGAGTCAGGTTCCAGTTTTACACACATTAAACACTATCAAAACCCTTTAGACTATAGCAAGAATGTCTATGCATCCAGCTAAAACGTTTTCTCCCTTTTCCAAAATGTAGATACAAGGTTAACACCTGACATATTTAACCACTATTCCCCACAGTTCATATGAACATAAAGGCACCACAGTGTGATGTTTTTAGTTTAGCTTTTCATTATTGTTCCTTTATTTGTATTGCTTTCATTGTGAGGGTTTTTCCACAGATAAATAATTAAGATTTCACAGAATGTGTTAAAATCATTAACTTTTGAGGGGTTTACATAGTTTTCCTTTTAAGTGCAAGTAGCTACAGGCAGAGGGTTTCTGTCATAGTTGTGTAACTGTTTTTAAAAAGAAAAAAAAGGGACTCCACACCACTTTTTTCTTTCACAATATCATCCAATCAAGTATATATGATATATGAAGATGAAAATGTAAAAAATGCGTCGTTATCAAATTTAAAACAGGGCTGTTTTTTCTCTTGGCCCCTGAGGAGTTGACATTTTAGATACAAAGGTTTCACAAAAGCAATAGCATGCATGTCTTGTTTCGACAGACGAGAGGCACAACTAAATGGAAATGCAGCCAAACATAATTAATGAAGGTCACAGCTCAAATATGTATTATGAAATATACGCTCAGTGTCCACTTTATAAGGTACACCTGTAAAATCTAATGTAATCCAAAACAACAACTCAGCCATACATTCTATCATTATGCAGACCAGTACACCACCACTAACTACAAATCCCAGCTGACATTGGGCGAAAGGCGGGGGAACAGCCAGGACTGGTCGCCAGTCAATCACAGGGCAGACGAGCAGACATTAACATTCACACACCGATGGGGATGCAGTTGGCATGCTGGCCTCCACCGGGGGCAACTCGGGGTTCAGTATTTTGCCCAGGGACACTTTGACATGTGGGCAGGAGGAACTGGGATCGAACCACTAACCCTGAGGTTAATGGACGACCGAACTACCCTCACAGCCATAATTGATTATTATTAAATTATAACCTTCATAACAGCAGAGTTGTTATACTGGATTGCATTATATTGTATAGGTGCACCTAATAATCTGCTGGTTCATTTTACACAAAACTAATATTCTCTTCATCCATTTGTTGGGAATCACAGTGGGTCTGAGTATTGTCATTTATAGTCAGTTGTTATTGCAACAAATTGGAATTGTGGATCTTTCACATATTGAATTTCTATTACATTCTCTGATGAGCCCCTATACATTTCTATTATCTGTATGTCTTCATGCTGCATGTGTGCTGACTCTTCCCTCACTTTCCCTCACCCTCTATTTCCATGTGTGCTTGTATCAGTATTCACGTTTGTGTGCATGTGTGAGTGTGTGTGTGTGTGAGTGTGAGTGTGAGTGTGTATGTGTAAGGGATATCGTCTTGGCCTTGGGAAAAAATCAGCGAGCGACAGACTGACAGAAAACAGACTGTGGCATAGAGCTTCCTCTCAACTAATGAATTCCTGATCACATTTACACACACACACACACACACAGACACACACACACACACACACACACACACACACGGACACACACATATGCCTTTTTAGCTGCAATCCCACAGATCTTAGGCAAGAAGAGTTTCTTTAAAATCAGATGTTGCTAGTTACTGATCGAAAACGTTAAAAGTAAGCTTAAATAGGATAAAGTATTTCTACCTGGAACAAATACATACTTTTCTCAATAGTACACCTCTATGTACTGTAATATCTATTTTGCTACTAGTATGGTAGTCAATTACAGACTAGTTACCAATACAGTATTATACAATTAATGCTATTTCAGATTGAACCACATCTGCTTGCTCGTTTTTCTTTTTGTAAACACATTCTTTTTTTAATTGTATCACAAAAAGCAAATATGTAAAATCTAATGTGATTACATGTGCTGGTAGGTACATTAATGGGCATTTAGACTTGGCTCATGCAGAGGTCAAGGAGGTATTGAGATGAAGGAACATGTCTTTACTGCTGGTTTCACGTAAGGAGGCCATCAGTCGCAAACAATATTGGGTCAGTGTGAAGTGTCTTCTCTGACCAGCAGGGTGCAGCATAAACTGCTACTGCCCTGATGCAACTTCAATCCTACTAGTGGAACTAGAGCTACTTTTAATGTGACTACTGCAGCCACTAGCACTGCTTCTGCAAGAACGGCTACTGCTATAATTAATCAGCCTTCAAAAAAGGAGACTGTCTTATTTAGGTGGAATGTAGCATGACTTAATGTTACTGTAGTAAATAAATTGTGTAATATAATGTTCTAAATGTTCTTTAAACGATACTCTAGATAAGAGTTAGTTAGTCACAGTACAGGCCATGCATCCTGATGTTTATTTTTCAGTCATTTCAGTGCCCTACTTACAGTACCAAACTCCAAAGTGGTAACCATGTTTTATTTATCAGAAAGTATTCTTGTCGGTTGTCCTATCAAAAGAGGTTAAGAAAGCACACAGTAAATGGAAATATCCTCACTATTGTTCCATAACAGCAGAACTGCAACAACTCAGTGAGTGCAACCCTTCAATAAAATCGATTTATATGCAAAAGCTAAATTAATGACTTCCAATTGTCCTCAAATATATAAAAGTGCATGAAAAAGCTGCTCAATTACAGCAGAAACATTTGTAGTGTGTTACTTTCCAGCTCAGTGACTACTGCTTTTCCAATTATAACTAATGCTGCTATACTCATACTGCTACTTCTATGACTATTACCATTACTACTCTCACTACTGCTACGTCTGCTTCGACTATTGTAATAAGCAATGGGTACTGTTTCATCTATACAGGCTGCTTCCTCTATTATTAAACCAATGATTAAACCTAATCTGAGCACACCAAGTTTTAAGTGCATACATTTGGTCAAAGTAACACATCAGTACATCTATGCATATCTGCACATATGACCCCCCCATACTGGTCTGACACCTACCACGTAAACCCAGTTTGACACTCCCCTGTTACAAACTCAGGAGGGACCCAAAAGCAGGACATCGACAGCGTAGCATTTGGTAACATAATAATTGTATTAAAAGCGACATATCTGGATGAGGGGCTGATAGCAGGGATTGGACATCCGGTGGCAGCAGGAGCTGGTGTTGATGGAGAATCTGGCGTAAGCGGAGGGAATGAGGGGAAGCGTGGCTGGCAGGAATGCAGGCAGGTGATGATCCACTGAGATTTAAATACTAATCTGGTGAAGAATGGTTGAAGAGCCGGGATAGATGAAGGCAGACGAACTGACGAGAGGCAAGTGAGCAGAATTGGAGAGGTGATGTGCTGATTGTAGATAGGAGTCTAAGAATGTCTATGTGCAGACCAGAGAACCAAGAGAAAAACAAAGGGGGGTGGGGCTATAAGCCTTAAAGAGCTGCAGAAATGTGATCCAGTCAGATTGATTGTGGTTGATTATGGGTACACTTACTTGGTTTTTGGGATGCAGACTATGGCTAATTATGGCTGACAGTTTACTCAGTTACTGTAGCTGATTTACAGCTAGCAGTGCCTGGGCTAGGTTTGAGCCATTCTCAGCAAGTGGAATCAGCAAGTATATCTGGATTGATCATGATGCATCATTTATCACGAGCCTGTAGTCTGGCAACCAGGCTTCTGACTGCTGTTGGGCTGAGATTCTTTTTTGGCAACCTGGGGAGTGATTGTGTCTCATCTCATGTTATCCTTAATTAAAAACACAGTTGCATCTTCATAGGAAAGTGTGTCAAACAGAACCAGCAAAATAACTAAATATCTCTGTTTCCAGATAGTAGAGGCTCCCTGAAATGAGAGGCACGATTCCCTCCTTTCACCAATTTTAATATGTCAGCTGCCCACTTCAACAAACAAGCTAAAAGTATCATCTGAGTTGCATATGTCTTTATGCTCAACCTACCAATAGTTCCACACTAAATCAACAAAACCCAGAATTACTTTTTATTGTTGGTTCTAGGACTTTGTCTGATCAAACAGGGATTTTATGTAGGGGCCTCTAACATAAAAAACATTTAACAAGGTCAATGTTAATGAAACAACCTAATGCAAAACTTAAATTTAAATACAACTTAAAGAAACAGAGGGAGATTTGAAAGTAGCAGTATTATGTTTCTGTTTGTAGTTGAATGACATATAGACTATACATAAAAGCAAAAACATGACTGAGGCCACCACAGTGATTTTATAACTTGAGACGTATACACACACACACAGACACACTCAGAGAGAATGTTTAGGAGGAAGGTTAGTAGCAGTGTTTTAATGGGGTACTTTCCTAAACTGGTCACACAATAAATTCTGTGATACAAAAGGCATTTATTTTTCAGCTGGAGACACCAAACTCAGCATCACTTTATGGTGATGTCAGGAAATCACACCAGATTAGTTCTTCCTGCATTAATATTTAGAAGTTTGGATAAACTCAGTAGACAAATGTACTGTATGTACTTGTATGTCTCATTAGCTCTAATAGCTTTTCCTCTCTCTCTCTCTCTCTCTCTCTGTCTCTCAAGCAATGGGCTTACATTTTTTTCATATGAAGAAGTACAAAGTCAAAGGCTAATGAATGAAGCATGAGTTACTACATTACTGCAGAATCAGCCTAAATCTGATAACCGGAATCCCAGACAAACTTAGCAGGCATACATGGGTCATAAAATCAAAACATTTAAACGTACCTTGATGATTGCTAAAACTAATCAAAACTAAACTCAAATAAAAAATAAAAAGAAACTACCTAAATTTAATCTGAAACTAAAAACAATACTGACCCTGGTCAGTAAGATATGAATGTGGGTAGAAAGGCCTGTCAGAAAAGAATGAAACAGGTCTCTTAATTAAAGAAGTAGTTGAGTGAATGGATAATGTTCACATGTGTGTATTAGAGAAGCGCAGTTGGCTCGCACTCGCTCTCTCTGTGTCCGTCTCTCTGTGTCTCTCTCTCTCTCTGTGTCTGTCTGTCTGTGTCTCTCTGTCTGTGTCTCTCTCTCTGTGTCTGTCTGTCTGTCTGTCTGTCTGTGCCTTCTCTCTCTGTGTCCGTCTGTCTGGTAAACAAACTCACCAAATCACCTTAAATAAGAAAAAGGGAATTACTTAAGTATTAAAACATTTAAAACGGTGTACCTACAACAATAAAACTTAAAGCAGTAGGTAGGCAGAATTTCTTTTCCGTCAAATATGCCATAATAACCTTTCATTATATTACAATTCAAGTTAGAAAATCAAGGCCATGACGGGAGAGTTTGGCCAATCACAGGTAATTTTAGACAGAGGGTGTACCTTTTGGCTTTTCTACAAACGCAGATGGACACGCATGTCCCTTCAGATAGTGAGACTCGGATTCAGTGGCAGAAAATTCTGCTATTTGTGATACATTTCCAATACCTCCTTCGCCTACAGCAGCGCATAGTACGCACACAGCTCTATGGGCTCACTATGTTTGATGCCATGGTGCTCAGAACAAGGAGTGGCAAAGAGGCTGCCTCTGGAGCCTGGGGTGTTCTACCCTGAGCCACGAAGCACCCAGGGGAGCATCTTTGAGAAGACAAGTCGCTACAAAAGAGACTGGGGTCTTGGTAAAGCTCACGCTGTGGTGAGAGGACCCTACCAGGCATGAGGTTTAACAGGGCAAGCGGCTCCTGCTGCCATTCGCACTTGTGGATTTGGTAGGAGGGGCTTAGCAGAGTGATACAAGCGAGCAGAGATCCAGAAGACTTTGCCTGCCCCAGCTTCAAAGAGCAGTTTGATTGTTCAAAAACAATGCACATATTCTACATAATATGTCTCTCTCAAGCTCGACTTGTCTTCATTGCTGCTAAATGTAATGTAATTTTCTGTATATTTAATTATTCAGACTAGGCACACTTAATTTAACAAAATTACAAAATGTGATTTCCCTCCTGAACTTTATATTGTACAGAGCTCTAACATATCTGTTATGATGACTGTAGTGGTGGACCCAAGTGCATACAGAGGCACAGGTGAGCAAAAAATAAGGAGGGTTTATTTAATGCAATTCACAGGAAAGGGAATGGACGGAGCAGGGAGGGACGGAGAACAGGCCGTGGAAGGGAGAAGGAAGGACACGACAGAGGAATGGTTGCAGGCAGGCAGGAATAATCCAGTAGATACTGGAGATAAGAGAACATGGAAACTGTGTGTAAAAATCCCACAAAAGCTGAAAACACACAAGCAAAAATACCACTTGAAATTGGCCTAGACCAAAAACTACCACTGTAGCTGAATCAACAATCTGGCCATGAGTGTCTGAAGAACCAAGGTATACTGCAGACTGATGACGTTGATGGAAGGCAGGTGTGTGCATTTAGATCACAGCGAGGTCACACCCACACAGGAGACACACGAGGGGACGGAAACATAAAAGGGAAAACAACCAAAACCACGACAATATCAGTTTTAACATCTTAACTGCAAGATTACAACACACTCCATCAACATTAGCAATTACAGTATTTTTATTTTTGTTTTCAAACCACGTCATAGAAAAGTCGTGCATATGAAGAAAGAAGATACATTTTCACAGTTTGTAACGTGAGACGCTTTTAAATTTTTTGAGTAATTTCTTATGAATTCTCTGTACAGAAGAACCAACCTGTCTATATTTACATGTTCTGTGTTTTCTTAAATAATCTGATGAAGACCTTTGATGGCTGCAATGTCATTCAATGCAATTGAATAATAGATGCACATATTTCTATAAAAGAAGCTATTATCCATGATTACACTAATGTCATTTTCCTGCTTTTTATTTTGGTTTTGTACAGCCCCACCTACATGAACCTGACAGACAAATACACAGAGAAGACAGTCAGTCAGACTGTAAACATCTGTCAGAGTACATCTATGGCTTGTTTAATGAACCATTGCACATACACTCATACACAAACACACACAGAGAGAGAAGGGCATACATCAATTACATCTTGACCAAATTCAATTAACCTTTTGTTTCTTGGGCTAGAGACACAGGGCCAGGGCATAGGAGCCAACCAGAATACAACACACACACACACACAGGCCTGTGGTACACATTAAATGAATTAACGATGGTCCAGAACCTAGTCTGGACATCGTCTCTGAGACATCTGGTCAGCACTGCTTCTCTCTGCTAATGTCTCTCTCTAATTTGTCTTGTTTACCCTGGGCTACATGCACCGGACAAAAACTTTCTCTCATGTTGATGAGCTGCATCTATATAGAAAAGTGAAGCTTAAATCTAGGGTTGTGGAACTATTTCACATCTCACAATATTTGTGTTTGTAATGTATTATTATTTGTATGAACAAGAAAGCAGCTGGAATGAAATGTAAATGATGTTTCAGGGTAAATTGATGATAGTGATAATAGCAAATATAGGATAAACCTATGAATTGATCAGTACATATTGGTATATTAGGTAAACAGCAATTTTAGGATACTGCTGTTTTTATATGACATGATATCTCTTTGTACTTAGGTGGTTATCTTACCAAGTATGACCACCTGGCTACGCTGCTACATCCTGCTGCTACACTGAGAGCTGAGCAGCCTGGTGTGTGGGTGTCCACCAGCATTACCACATACTGTAACACAAATTCAAAAAGTGAAAACATGTCCGCATTTACAACAATGAAAAGATAAAGAAATAATTATTTATACCTTATTTTATACACATTTACAAAATTGAAGCAAATAATTGAGATGTCTAAAGCCACTATGAGTTTGGAGAATCCTAGTGGCAGTATAAAGGTCTAACAGAGATTGTCTCATTCTGTTCAAAATAAAGGTTTTGCCATCAGAAAAAATGCTGTAATTATTTAATATAATCTTCACATGGAGGATGAAATATATTTTCACAAAATTAAAACCCAGACAATGGAATAAGCCAGCTATATTGTTTTATACTATATTTGTGTGAAAATTAAGTGGAATCAAGTTACAGCAAAAGCTCCTCTGTACCCAGTCTTTATGTTAAGCTAAGCTAACTGGCTGTTAGCCTCATATTTACTGGACTGATATGAGAGTGGTATCAATTTTCTCATCTAACTCTCCACCAGAAAAGGAATAAATATATTTCTATATAAACGGCTTGAAACGGTTTTTCCAAGAAAATTCAAAAATATTTAACGTTTATTCACGCTCCCCTACAGCACCAACAGTGTGCAACACTAGCTAATGTTGATTGTCATAGTGGAGTAACTAAGTTACTCAGTTAAAGAGTTATATTTCCGAGTTGATGACCACAGCCAGTATATAAAGATGGATGACACATCTGCGCTGTAGAATCAGTTAGACCACTGAACACTGAGCATCCTTGGCTGAGAGCAGAGTGAACCAGCAGCCGCAATGGAAAGTTAAACCAGCCAAAACCAGTCAGTAACTAGCATGCTACAGTCTTGACCATGTTTACATCAAAGCAAGTTCTGCAGTAAATCAGTGATGCAGTTGCCTGGGAGTTTCATTGTCCATGTTGCATACAACCACTAGGCTTCGATTGCTCTTAAATTTTCATCTAAAGATGCCTTAGTAAAGAATTTGTGTCATAAAAACATCATGAGGATTTCAATAGGATGTTGTAAGAGAAAACTCTGTGTGTTTCCTCTTAGCTTCTTAAGTTTTCCCTTATGTGTTGCTAGAAGGTCCTTAGTAACCGTTTCCCTCATTCAAATTCAAGGGACCCATACCATTCACCTAAAAGTGTAATAGCTGAATTGTATTTATGTTGATTGAAGAGGAGGAGGAGATACCAACACACATTTTTTGGGGTCTACTGTTTGCAGAATGGTACAGCGTGTGGCTTCTGCCTTGTGTTGCCAGTTGGACAGCTAACATTCCTTCCCGAGCCTGAGGAGGCTGCCTTTGCAGACCAATGATATTAACATGCCATTTGTTTGATACAGATAAAAGATAAATACAAATACTGTACAATATCCACATAGAAGTGCTGCAGTGCAGTTTCTGCATTCTCTGATTGCATATGAACAAGGCGTCACTTTCTTACTGCATCAGTCATAGGCATTGATATCATCCCCAAATCATAACATGCATTGGCTTATGTTGGTGTACCATGGCAGTGATTGCCTAACACCTTACAGTTCCTTCCGCAGAACATCCATGACTTTAAAAGTCTTAAATATGGTCAGAATCCTTTATCCATTTATTATTTCTAATTTATTATCTCAGTGTGGAGGACCAGGTTGGAGGGCTGGATTGCGGAGCGCCAGGAGGGGGCCAGGCCGAGTCTGGGGGGGCGTGTACGTCCCATATGGCCGCGCCCCACCTGGTAGGGAGCGCACCTGCGACCCGTCAGGTGACGAGCGCCACGCCCAACCACTTAACCAGGCTGGTGACTTAAAGAGCCGCAGTTGGCATCTGAAGGGGGGAACGTTGGAGGCAACGGCCGAGAAGGCGAGAGGTCGCCGACGGGGACGACGACGAGAATCCCCACCACTGTAGAGTTTGAGATACCCGGGAACGGAGGACGTTTTGGTGTTCTTGTTTGTCCCTGTTCCATTTCCCCTGTAAGTTTTGAATAAATATCCTTTTGTTATTAGAATTCTGGCTGGTGAGCGTCATAATTCGTGGTGAATCCTACCTCTCGGACCCTGGTGTGTTACATCAGAATATAGTGTATTTTATTCAGCATTATTCGGATTAGACATTTTGAGTTAATTAGAGGAAGATAGAATCCAGGGTTAGCATAATAAATTTTTGTTTGGTGGTTTGCTTATAGCATTTGACTACGTAATATCCTTGTATTTTTGTAAATTAGCTAAAACAAAGGTCCTATTTATTTGTCATCATTGATGTTCGCTTACTTGACTATAAAGGTTCTGCTAAATATGAGACTGCACAAGCAGAAATCACCAATCTTTGTCAAGTTCTGTCCATGTTATCTCCTTTCTTTCAAAATTCAGTACCTCCTGCCCTCAGCTGGTACTGACTTACAGTATCTTCAAACACAGGAAACTTAAAAGTAACTGTAAAACCTACACATTTAGACTGTTTTTCTCTCATCAACCTTCATCAACTAACTTCAATGACTAGTTCATCTAAGCCTTCAACGTGTCTCTTAGATCCCATCACAACTAGGCTGCTAAAAGAAGTTTTACCACTTTCTTACTAGATATGATCAATCTGTCCATATTAAAAGGCAATGTACCACAGTACTTTAAAGTAGCTGTAATTAAACCTCTTCTTAAAAAGCCCACTCTGGATCCAGGGTTTTTTATCACACTATACACCTATTTCTAACCCTTTCTAAGATCTTTGAGAAGGCAGTCGCCAATCAGTTGTGTGACTTCCTACACAACAATAAGTTCTTTGAGGATTTCAGTCAGGATTTAGAGTGCACCACAGCACAGAGACAGCACTGGTGAAAGTTACAAATGACCTTCTAATTGCATCAGATAAAGGACTTGTCTCTATACTTGTCTTGTTGGCTCATAGTGCTGCATTCGATACCATTGACCATCACATTCTATTGCAGAGACTGGAACATTTGACTGGCACGGTAGATATTGAGTCTATTGCCTGTTCTGCTCTCCAGAGCGCGGATGGTAGTGGTAATGCACCTGGATGCCAAGCCCCGTAAAACTAGAAAAAGAAGAAAAAGTCCTATTTATCAGAGCGATATCAGATTGTACATGTTAATGATGAATCATCCATGCACACCAAAGTTAGTCACAGAGCTCCACAAGGTCCTGTGCATGGACTAATTCTATTCACCTTATATATGCTTCCTCTAGGCAATACTATTAGGCGACACTCCATACATTTCCATTATAATGCAGATGATACCGAAGTATACTTGTCAATCAAGCCAGATGAAACCAGTGAATTCATTAAACTTCAGGCATGCCTCAAGGACATAAAACCTGGATGACCTGCAATTTTCTAATGTTAAACTCAGACAAAACTGAAGTTATTGTACTTAGCCCTGAACACCTCTGAAACACATTATCTAAAGATACAGTTTCTCTAGATGGCATTGCCCTGGCCTCCAGCGCCACCGTAAGGAATCGTGGAGTTATTTTTGATCAAGATATGCCCTTTAACTCACATTTTTCACCTATGTAACATTGCAAAAATCAGGCACATCCCATCTCAAAAAGATGCAGAAAAATGTGTCCATGCATTTGTTAACTCAAGGCTGAATTACTGCAACTCCCTATTATCAGGCTGCTCCAATAATTCCCTTAAGACTCCCTTAAAAATCCTTCTCCTCACCTATAAAGCCCTTAATGGTCAGGCACCATCATATCTTAAAGCGCTCATAGTACCCTATTACCCCACTAGAGCATTGCGCTCACAGAATGCAGGGCTCCTTGTGGTTCCTAGAGCCTCTAAAAGAAGAATGGGAGCCAGAGCCTTCAGCTATCAAGCTCCTCTCCTGTGGAACCAGCTTCCAGTCTGTGTTCGGGAGACAGACACCCTCCTCACATTTAAGACTTTCCTCATTGATGAAGCTTATAGCAGGGCTAACTCAGGTGAGCCCTGAGCCCCCCCTTATTTATGCAGCTATAGGCCTAGACTGCCAGGAGACTTCCCATGATGCACTGAGCTCCTCTCCCTCTCCAACTGTACACACTCTTTAATACTCATTTATACCCAGTAGTGCTTGTTACTAACTCAGCTGCATCCCTTTCTCTCCCCCTCCTCCCTCCTCCCTTTCTCTCTCTCTCTTTCAACCCAACCGGTTGAGGCAGATGACCGCCAGAGCCTGGTTCTAGTTCTGGTCGAGGTTTCTGCCTTTTAACAGGAGTTTTTCCTTGTCACTGTCATCTCGTGCTGCTCATGGTGGGAATTGTTGGTTCTATAAATACTGTATATAGAGTCGGTCTAGACCTGCTCTATATGAACAAGTGCTATGAGATAACTTTGTTATGATATGGTGCTATATAAATAAAACTGAGTTGAATTGAAACTGAATTTATGGAATGCTCCTAAATAACCGTTTAAGGAAATATTTTGAATAAAGAACAAACTTAAGTCTGAAACTCGAAGTAGTTTATGCAAGGCACAGGAACTTAAAGACACTACACTCAGTCTACTTTGATTGGTATTAGCTAACATCCGTCTCTTTATCAGTTTGTTGTTGGGAACTTATGCACTTTTGTCTTACAGTACAAAGGTTCGTTCTTTGCAAAGTCAACTTCCTTTCATCATGTGGTGCAACACTTTGATGATTCCTAATAGTATTAATACTGCATTCATACTCAAGCAACAAATGTATTCCCAGTGACTAAAACTGAATTGATTGTCAGAACTATGAAGACGTTTCGTGACTCATTCATTTTTTAAACATCATTGTAGGCAATCATAATTCCCATCACTTGACAGTTGTTGATAATCACTAATATATCTGAGCAACACTAAAGACCCGCTCAACAACTTAATTGAAAGATATTGTAGAATATTATATTCTACGTTGCAAACTACAGCAAGTATGTAAC
Organism: Gadopsis bispinosus; assembly: GCA_036024995.1. NCBI lineage: Eukaryota > Metazoa > Chordata > Actinopteri > Centrarchiformes > Percichthyidae > Gadopsis > Gadopsis bispinosus. Next base: position 16,538 of record JAVQJV010095768.1, read on the forward strand.
TACAACTACTACGGCCTACATGAAATATGTAATATTTAAACTGTGACTTTGATTTGATTTGACATCTTGATGTATACTTCTGACCATCGACAGGCCCCAGACCTTGGAATGAGGGGCAGAGCCGCAACAGTGAGTGATGGAGACCAGAGCAGAAACAGGGACACCTGATAAGAGTGAAACTTAATGGGAGCTGCAGGACATCCACTAACCATTCGTTGGACAGTGGCAGAGCCAGGCAGTTTTCATATGGTTGACCAGGCTGAGGCCAGTACTCACTTTGGGGATGGCACAGACATGTTTTAAGTTTTAAGACATGTCATGGCACTGTACAGAGGTTAGATTATGATGTTTGCCCATGGTAGTCTTTGGGATGGGAGAGAGAAACAGTGCCATTTTATTTATTTATTCATTACTTTTGTTGTTATTATATAACAACAAAAATACTTCTAAAATGTTTTGATACTAATAATAAGGTAGAATTCAGACGTTAATGAATTAGTTAATTTACATTTTTGAGAAGCTGC
>JAVQJV010095776.1:0-20806 GCA_036024995.1 Gadopsis bispinosus
AGGTGAACACAGGGGACCAGGTGGAGACACTTAACGATCAGGGAGACACGAGGGGGGGGGCAGAGACAGGACACAACGCAGACACAAGAGACCAAAAGCAGGAAATACAAGACCTAGGACCAACAAACACATGAACCACAGTCCCACACACAGACGGGACATGACAATTCAGTGGTTTTTAGCTTCTCAAATGTGAATATTTGCTCGCTTTCTCAGGCTTTCAACGCTATTAAACGAAATGTTCTCTTTGAACTGTTGGCCAGAATAAACAAACAAATTAAATGTGTTTAATTGGGCTTTCAGCAAATTGTTATAGGCTGACATTTTAAATATCAAATGAACTGATAATGAATTAATCATTAGTTGCAGCACTAATGTACATTCTTATGGATCTGCGACATGTTAGTGGGAGATGACGTGAACCTGAGCACAGGAGAACGGGATTAGGGCTGAGCAGAGACAGATTCAAACACCGGTTTCAAAGATAAAGGCCCCCGTTAATGACGACGAGAGGCCTTGATTGTGCTCGAGCCTTACTGCTATCTGTGATGGATTGATAAGCTAAGAAACTGATCAATTAGGCCATAGCTGAACATTCATAATCAAATATCACAATATGCGGCTCAGTCATGGTTTCGACAACTACAGAATTATGTCCACCTTCCCCACGGCCGCTCAACCTTGCCACATGCCCGTGCTAAATGATTTTACCTCCAGACAAAATTCCTGGAAGTTACTTCAGTGCACTTCCCTTTGGACTTTACTATACACACACTGTGATACTTCCTGCTCACTTTCTAGGCACATGGGTAGACACAGCAGCCGGGAAGGGTCAGATGTCCGCTACGCTACTCCAATTACTGAGGTTTAACTTCCTACCTCACCTTCAGTATAACACAACAGGTCATCTGATCGGGCCAGAGGACCGTAATGGAGAGTCGCAACACGTACCAGCAGTGAAAACAGAGCATCGCACGCACAGGAGTCTTTTAAGGTGAAGCTGTGGTAAATGCATGAAAATAAAATGCTTAACGCTTTGTTAACTGCTGCACGTAATCTCCTGATTTTGGATACACGAGAGCAGCTGTGTGCTATACCGAGTAACCAACCACTGTGGCAGTGTTGCCAACACACGTGCTTTGACTTTCAGTCTCACTCTGGCCGAACAGTTCTCACGGCGCGACGCTGCGACAGCAACAGAGACGAACAGGCGGACGTACGTACCATTTGTTACACACTGTGACCTTCATCCTATGAGCATGGGCTCTTAGATGACTCTGTTTGGTCCGCGGTACGTGCGTGTTGATTGGACAGCTGTTCTGGCAGGAAACCCTGCGCCGGAGTCCAGAAGGCGTTCAAGCAAGCCAGTGAGTGAGTGTGTGATCATGTGTGTATATATATATATATATATGTGTCTGGAGTAGCATAGGTTCTTGTATTCTTTTTGTCTGTTTCCTGCTACTTTGAATCGTAGAATAAAGTTTTCATATTGGAAACAACACGTCGTTGACTTCTAAAATTGTGAGTGTTTCCCAGGGTGGTGTAGTCAGGTTATATCCTTGAATCTTAGAATATAAGGTCCCACTCCTGCCACATGGAGCAAGGCGCACACCTTTTTAAACCCAAATATGTGCACGCGATAAAGTGTTCCTGCCATGGCATCAAACTCTCACTCCAGCCAGGTAACCAAAGTTAGCAACCCTGCACGATGCACACTTTTGTGCGACTGTAACATCATCTCTGCTGCAAGAAAGGTCAAGATAACGGATCACTTAATTCCAGGAAAAGTCTTTAGAGCGGGTTACACTGCACCGTACAACAATTTGAAGTTCAGAGAAGAGATTAAATCTTTATGTCGCCATGGTGGAAAGCAAGAGTGGAAGCTCTGAGATCATCCCGGGGCCGTGTAGTTGGCTTGTTTGACTTGGGGCTTCGCCTGCAGTGCTCTTTAAACAGACCAGACAGACGGGGATGCCATCTGCTCTCCTGACCGGTTCTCAGCCACCTCCTCCTCTTCGGAGTAGGAAAAAATGACTCTGTCGTCTTTTTCACATTCACCACAGCTGGCTGCAGCATTATGCCCAGGTTCAAAGGGAGCAATAAAACATGGTGAAAGATGGAACTGTTGTTTATTAGAAAGGTAGATCCTCCGTTGAGAAATTGCAGGGTTGCCGAGGTCTTTCAGTGGGTCAGCCTGGGTCGACACGCTTAACAGAAATCCCATTTACCTTGTGTATTTATAGAGAAAATATCCCTTTTCAAGGCCTCTGTACGGGCTCCTGCTGGTCTCTAGCAAAACAGAAAAAAATAGATTTGAGTTTTTCTATCATATGTATGTCACATATATTGTGGACAATCAAATTCATAATTTAATAATGTTTTAATTAAATTATTCTATTACAGTATATGTGGCTGTTTTAGGCATTCATCTTTAAATGAGAGTCTTTACATATCTATTTGAAGGGCCCTGGGTTCCCCTGCGTTTAGTCCACCATCACATGCCTGTAACTGTTTTCTAGCCAAGTCTGCCCTCTGGTGTTCACTGCCTGCAAACACAACACGGGATTATTAAAATAATGGTGATGTCATTCATGTCATTTTTTCTTGATGGTATAATTGGTCCAAATATCTGCTTCATGCGATTTAAAAAGAAAATTCCATGAAAGCTCACTGGTGAATAAAACGGTTTCTGTGCATTGTGGGAAATGCAGTTTCTCACCTGCCACTTGCCAATTAGTCCGATTCTGTTTAAATTCTGGGAATTAAAAGTATATTTAATTGAGTCAGGCTGTTAAGTGAAAATGAATAGAGATTTATTAATCACATTTTTATTCATTACAAAACGTTCCTGTCAATTGTGGAGGCATTTCTGACTGACTAGGCACCAGAAGTCATTATTCTTAGTAACTAAAAATTAAAAAGGAAATTCGGAGCTTTGGTGTTGGCCGCTGTTTTTTAATCCATGTACCAAGGTTCCAGTTGATTTTCCCTTTAGCCATTTAAGGAGGGTCTGATTTACACCTGCGACACGACACAAGGTGAATGCACTGCTGCAATAACTGCTGTTTTACAGGCCAGACACTCTATATTATGCTTCATTAGACCTCTCCTCAGGACTGTGTATTAGACTGTGCGTGATTAACATGTCCGTCACTGTCAGTAGACATTTCAACGTATTGTAGGAAAAAGCACCAGTGTAGTTAATGACATTAACAATGGCTCCAGTAAGGCACGACAGTGTGACAGCGAGCAACCATCTATATCAAAAGCAACCATCATTAACCTTTAATAGTTACACCAGTGCTTTTCCTGATGCCACGTGTCAAAATGTCTGAAGTGAAATTCATATCTTGTTTAGCAGTTTATAAAAGCAGATAAGCTAATAAGCTACAATAGCTTCCTTCATTTTGGAGTTTTTGGCTCTCTGCTCCGTCAAAGGTCGGCGCTGTCAACATCCACATTGGTGACCTCATGTAATTGCCCAAAGTCAGCCTGAGGTTATTAAGCTTTCGGTAAATAAAAGGCTAACTAATTCCCCGTGCATGTTTTGGATATATATTACCGTGGTGCAAAAGCCATGTTTTAATAGCAATATATTATAACAAATATGCAATGCTTTCTATATTTGCTTAGATATGATACCTCCCATTTGAAGATAATATTTAAAGCCTTAAAATTCAACTACACCAAGAACACCAAGCTAATAAATGTTACTTTTAATCCCCCAAACATCCCTCTAAACAGTTTTCTGCAGCTTTGTTTGATGTGTTTTGGTGTGAAAATGTTCCCCAAGTAATGCCAACAAGAGGACAATGAATCATTGATTCGTTAATTACTGCTGAATGGAATAACATGAGCGGAAGTATGCACGGCACAAAGTCTCTGTGAGGGACATGGCTGGAAAAATAAACTTGCCAAGCAAGTAATCTGCTTTATGTACTTGGAAGAGTAAATGGATTTTACAGATTTCCAGTTCAAATAAAGTGACATTTAAGACGCCCTAGAAGAAAAGCTTTGGGCGGCTATTTTTACCTCGTCGTTCTTGTACAGGACTGAATTGCATGTTAGGCATCCTCTATAACTAATAGTTGTGTATATGAATCCCGCGTTTATTGTTTTAAAAGCGTTACATCAGCTGTAAAAAAAAAACATGTGGCAAAATGGAAACGCAACAGGGAGATTACACTGGAATTATGCCGTTCAGAGCTTTTATTTGTTCCCCCTGATGTAAAGAAACTCCCTCGACCCATCCTTCTCTCTCTCTCTCTGTCTGTCACCACACACACACACACACACACACACACACAGGTCCGTGGGTCGCGGCGCAGCGAGACAGCTGAGCCATTTATCTGGGTCCCCGGGGAAACAATTACACCCGAGCAGGCAGCAGAGCCGGACAGGGGCTGGGAATTAATGATGGGCTCGTGACTCGAGCTGAAGCAACGACGTCCAGCGAAAGGATAGCGTCACCGTCGTCTGCCGTGGCTGGAAGCGGCGCTGGTCGAGAGCGAAGGGAAAACAAGTAAAGCCAGAAAACCAACAAAAAAAACAACATTTTTGAACTTTGCACTCCGCCACATTTATTTAACAGCTATAGATGCTAGTTACTTTGCAGCTTAACACAGGGCTGCACAACAAACTGCAAGCTGGAGTCCTGTCTTGCTACTTATTGATCATCAATAATAATAACACACTTTATATATTTCTGATGATGCCTCTCATCAGATTTACATTTCTGAACGCGCGACTTTGACTTGTGATGGAGTATTTCCTTCCTTGTGGTGTTGCTGCTTTTACTTTTTAAGGATCTGTGCACTTCTTCCACTGCAGCGCCCCTAAATAATGTCGCTACAAACTCACAAATGTTGAAATTTTGTACTGAAGATGTCGTCATGCAGCAGATGGGCAGTAAGGGCACCATAAACTCATTTAGTAGCTACAGATGACGCACCGCGGGTCCCTTTAAGGTAATAATAGATCATTACAGTCATTACTTTGTTTGTACGATTTAGGTCTTTTTTTTCTCTCCCTGCAACACACAACACAATAACAGCAATGAGAGTGGATCTTAGTCTGTTTTGCTCATTATTTATTACAGGATACTGCGTGTGGCGATATGGAGTCTTAACAGGCCCGGGCCACGTTCACGTGTACAGACGGTTGCAGTGTCCTCTAGTGACCTTAAGAACCACACCAGCACAGACTTTGAAAGGATGCATACAGGAGAGAATCCCTATTACATGTGGATATGAGAGAATAGCCATTACGGTGTCATTTATACTGAATCTATAAAGACATTTGATGTGTCCTGTAATATGTAGAATTATACGGCCAAAACATAATCATGTGCCTGATAGGCGGTTATTTTAATGTCTAATTTTAACTGTAGCCATTGTTCACATTTTGGAACACACACACACACACACACACCATGTTCTTTCTCTCGCTGTGAAAAAGCAGACCTCTTCCAGCCCCCCCCCCCTCCTCATGCTTCAGCATGAGGGGCTGCCACATCCCAGCCCCCACCTCCCCACAACCCCTCTAGCTGCCTCCTCCTCCTCCTCCTCTTCCTCCTCCTCCTCCTCATCTTTCAACTCCAACCCCTCACCCCCGCACCCCCCTTCCCTCCACCCTCCTCCCTCCTCCCTCTCATGGCCTGTTGCCATGGAAGCTGATTGGAAGGATCACTCTGCCTCTCCAGCACATTGCCACTCCATCTTTGCCAGGAGAAAGCAAGGCGATTCAGAGCAAAGCACGAAACCACAGAATCGTCCTTCTCGAACAGCAAGTGGAGGTCAGGTAGTAACTAACAACAACAACAATAATAATAATAATAATAATAAACTACATCTAAAAAAATAAAAAATCAACCCTGATTGCTCAGTTTCCATCAAATGGTTTATTTTCTTTTAAACAATGCTGTAACTTTTCGTTTCACTGCTAACATTTTCAATTCTCAACACACTTCTAAAACGCCCGTGATCACGCATCATGTTGTATAGAAATTAAAAAAAAAGGTTTGGAATCTGTGGGCTTACCTGAATATGTATTTATTCTAAACACTTGATTTATGTTGCGATGCGCAGTTTGCCCTTATGCTCAAGGACATTTTAACTCCGCGCAGCTTCATCCAACAGCAAGCCGCACACTGAGGGAACACAAGCTTCAGTATTTTGTAGGTTAAAAAATAAATGTCAAACTAATAAATGAAGCTCCTCACTGCAGGGAGAGAGAGAGGACTGCATCTGACAGATAAGTTTATTTAGTCGATTCAAATTATTATTATTATTTTGGCCTCTCACATGAAATATTATCACAACATAATAACTAGGTTGATTATGAATATTTCCTTAGGTAGTGTCCACCAATTACAAATACAATTCGAACACACGTTGTTCATTTCTGAGTGGGCCACAAAGCTATAAAACTAATCCGAGAAATCCGGTGCTGCGTGTGAGTCCATTGAAAAAAGAAAATGTCTAACTGACGGATGAAGCCGAACCACTTTAACAGACGGTCTCTCTCTCTCTCTCTCTGTACAGTACGGACCAACTCAAGGTTAAGGCTCTCAGTGGCTTTATTTCTGAAATTTTCCAACCAAGCACTACTATATTGGGAAGCCGGAACATTCAGGGTCTAGCATTGCTATAGCAACAATGTTTAGGGCCTCGTGGGTGGGGGGTTGGGTAGTTAATCGCATATTTTTGAAAGGAGAGTTGTTTACATTGATATTAATCTCCAAAGGATTATATACCGTAATATATATAATTATAAATAACACTTGGACACAGAAGGAACAGACATTCTACACGCAGAAAACGTGTAAAATCTTTCAAATAGGTCCTTGCCACGCGTGTCAGGTGTACAGAATAAAAAGAGCGACGGCTGAATCTCATTGAGCCGCTTCAGTTTCAGGGTCCTGGTACAGTGCGCGCATGACAACACTTGAATTGCCATTGTTAATGTTTAGTAAGACTTGTGCTCTTCCAGCTACGACAAGTCGAAATGTCTGCCGTGAAAAAGGGCTAATGAGGATTTTTTTTTTTTTTATATTGGAACGAAGCTAATCGGGGCCCCAAAGCGCACACGTCCTACCTCGCGCTCCACAGCCATCTACCAAACACACCCTCACAACGTGGCGGTCTATTTACGCTGCAAAATTTCCCATCTCTCCCTCTGCTGGCTAGGGGGTTTATGATATTTGCTCATCACTCCGCAATATCGCCATGCAAACATGTCTTCGGGGAGTGATGAGGTTCGGAGCCTAACTATGTTCTGCTGCTCTATAAACCTCTCAAACATGAGTGGTCTGACTGAAATATGTCCACAATAGATTCGTGAGTTAGCATGCTAACATTTACTAATTAGAACTGAACGCAAAGTACAGCTGAGGCTCATGGGAATACAAATATCACGGCGATCCGATACTGTAAATCTTGCGGATATTTCAGCCTGGACCAAAGTGGCGGACTGGCCAGCTGACATGACACTACAATGGCTAAAAACTACAAATGAGAGGTCATTTAGGTGCCCAGTATAATGGAAACTTTAAACATCTGTAGTTTCATGACAACAGAGCAAACTACAGTAAATGGGCCATGGGTTAAGATGTTCATGGTCAGGAATACATGCATGCATCACTGGTGATTAGATGCAACGATTAACAGCCTTTTCTCGAGTCAGTTGCACATCTCGTGCTGCCTGGAAACTGTTGACTGAGAAATTAAAGCTGAAGACAAAGTCAAACAGTTAGCATCGCCCTCTGTGACACGTGAGCATGGAACAACTGTGGCTGCAGCAGAGTATTGTGTTGATTGTGACAGTTTGGAACACGCTGTTACTCCGGCGCCAGCACAGCTGCTCCACTCCTGTGTTAGAATTCTCATCTGTCTGCATGAACGTCGGCCTGCCTGCCGATTTTGTCCATACATGTGTACTGCAGTCAGTTAGAACGTGTGTTTGTCGGCCCACCAGACAGAAATATCTCAACATCCACAGTACTGGATGGACATTTGGTTCAGATATTCATGTTCCCCTCAGAATGTATTGTAATAACTTTGATGATCATTGAACCATCATTGAACCAACATTTTAATATACAGACTAATGACATTCCCGTCAGCTTCAGCTGTATTTTGTGTTTAATGCTAATTAGTAAATGTTAGCATGCTAATGCACCAAACCAAGGAGGTCTGGAAGATTGCCAGTTTAAATACTGGGACCACGTGACAGTGTGGAAGTGAATAAACAGTGATTTCCCCTCCTAAATGTGACAATCTCAACCTTTTAACTTGGCCCACACGCCAAAATGCAAATACTACGTATTTACGTCAGAGTTTAGATAAGACCTTTAATTTTTATTTTTGACAGTTTACCTAACATTATGCTATAGAAACGCATCATTTTCATGGAAACATCATGTAAAATCTACAATTACTACAAAATTAAGCTAAAACCAAATCGTATTGAGTGCCGCCTGGCTGTGTAGTTTCTGTATTCTAGTTTGGTAATCTGTCCAAATCTGTTCTAGCTAGCTAGAAAGCTGGAACGTGTTAGTATACATAGTTATATTATAGACATACAGACACACAACTACCAAAACAAAGATACATTTAATCCCTGTGAACCGCCTGCAAATGATGAAAATAACATTTCTTTTCTAAATTTGTGTGGTACTGAAATTTCCCCTTGGATTCCACACAGATGTATGTGGAAGTATCCTCATCAGCCTAAAAAAGCATAAAATTAAGTCATTACAACCTTTCTATCTGTTATGTAGTTTACAGGCCCTTTTTTCTCAACGTAACTGGTTCTGTAGTCAGACAGAACAGATGCCTGTTTCTGTTTTTTGTGCATTTTCGGGTCATATACTAGATGAATGTCAGTGACCCTTACCGTGTTCAGAATACTTTCCACAGTGACAATGAAAATGATTGATTTCCCAGTCATTGTCTCCGCTTCTTCTTGTTTCCTCTAATCTATTTGTCTCTGCCACCAATTTAAATTTCAAATGAGTGTTACGGAAACAAAAAGAAGCAACGTCACAAAGCAAACAGGACGTCACATTTGCATTAGGAGTACCCCTGCAAAGTGATAAGTGTGAGATGTAAAATGTTGTTAGGAGTGGGGGGAAAACAAACTGATATCACCTGTGAGGTCAGAGTGTAAAAAGGTGGAGAAACTCGCTGTTTTCACTTGTTTGTCTTTGTTGTAACTGTGAGAAATATTGCTTATGTGCTGCTTTTATGTCAATAATTCTCCTGAAGGATGTGAGAAAGAGCTATTTCACATAGCAGATTCTACACTTTCCACCCCCACCCCATCAGACCCCCCACCACCACCACCACATCTACTACCCCCCCCTTCTCTCTGTGATCTCGAAGGGCTTGTTTCACCTCAGTCAAGCTCCAGAGCTCCAGCCGGCAGCAGCATCGAGCTAACGAGTCTTTGTGAGCAGAGAGAGAGAGAGAGAGAGAGAGAGAGAGAGAGAGAGAGAGAGAGGAAGGAGGTGCATAGCAGGAGTGAATCAGAATCAGACAGTGAGAGAGAGCTGGGAGTATGAGCATAGGATGAGGGTGCAGAGACGGAACGCGTAAGATAGTGACAGAGGCTGAGGTGTTCAGTGCTGCACAATAGTGCCAGAGGCTGCTGGAAAGAGAGAGCAAGAGAGAGAGAGAGAGAGAAAGCAGGCATCATGGCAGCGCTCACTGCATCATCACGACACATGGGGATGTTTGGCTGCTGCTGGTGAACACTGGGTGATGCAGAGGAGAGAGTCGAGGACTTCCTGGAAACCAAAGGCAAGCCAAGGAAACAGGTCAGTGGCGGTCAAGCAGACCCGCAGAAAGCCTTCGCGCACGCAGCAACACAAAGTCCTGAGTGATTTAATCACGTCACGGGAGGAGACTGATTTACACTTGTCAATAAGAATTCCCCCTGTTAGTGAATGGGATGTGGACATGCATGGGGAGTGGGAGGCTGCGCATGCATGCAGACATGTGAGCTTGTACGTGTGTGTGTGTGTGTGTGTGTGTGTGCAGGTTTGGTGCTCTAAATGGCACCGGCTAAAAGGGCTCGCCCGGGGGATGTTTAGGTTAAAGAGGCATGGGCAGGCAGCACAGGGAACCCTCCTGGATGTAAGAAAGACTGCAACACCCTCTGTGGCATCAAATACACAGTATATAGAATGATGTGTCCGGCGTGTCTTTGCTTTCTGGTTTCACAGGTTCTCTCTTTTCCAGAAAAGCGGTGAGTTGGGAGGATAGGACTGAATACCGGGGAGGCTGAAGGTAGAGGAGAGCAAAGAGAAAGGAAAATAATAATGTGAAATAATTTCCAAAATGTAAGAAATAAAAAAAAAACGGTCAATGGAAATGAAGATAAGGCAGCGAGGGACATAGCACAGAGGAATAACTGTATTGCAGTAGGTAGTAAGAGAAAGGAGACAAAGCCTGTGAGAGAGGAAAAGCTTGGCCCAGCATTCAGCTCTGCTGCATATGATGTAATCCTCCACCCGTCCAAGCAGTCCGTTCTTACAAATGTGAAATTTAAGTATCAACAAAGTGCAGAGGACTGGCTTCAGACACACTTCCTGTTATCAGTCGTGCTTTTGAAGTGCGGGAGAGAACCCACCATGTGTGCACGTCATCTCCCTGCAGACGTCTTAACTGCACTTTCAATTTTCCGCAAAAGCAACCAATAGGATGACAGCATATCAGTTAATCAAAAATCTTAATTAGAACAACACTTCATTTGACACGCGTCATTCTCTCCTGTTGAAGCGCCACAAAGTTTGGCAAGGTCACCTAACATCACATCGTGCCAAGTTCTGTATAAAACATCCTTAATCAACCCAGATCTCTTACAAAATGCATCATGTCTGAGCTGTTTATTGAGCTCACTTGAATAGTACTTTAGTCAAATGTGTTACGTTTGACTTTCCGTGAGCAGCAGTACAAACACAGTTTTCCAAAAACACGACATAAACATTTTCAGTGGTGCTTTCACCTCCTCTCGGCCGCTTCCTTTGCGTAAATGCTTTGCAAGTTCAATACAAAGGTTCGTATTAAATTCTGCATAATTGAGAGGTAGTTCAGTTCGTGGAGTTCAGCCGGTGTAATGGATGAAATGAGCGTAAGATATGTGTTTTATTGCCGAACATTTTAAAGTTGTTTGAGAATCCATTATGAATGGGGCACGTTCAGAAAAGTATTTTGGAGTGACCTGACTGCATTGATTTAATTTCAAACTCCTTTGTGTCACCGTCTCAGGGTTTTCTAGTTTTGCTCTCCTGCTGGACATTCAGGAGGACATGGGCTGGGTGATTCGGCTGTTGAATCTCCTGATTAAAACGGCAGAAGACAGAATAATTAAATTGTTTCACTCTGTCAGTTATTAAGGAGGCTATCTACAGGAAAGGGAAGCTGTTAAAATGCAATGTTATTTCATTAAATTAAGCTTTTATTCACCTTTTAAAGACAAATGGTTTGAAAATATCCTCAGAAAGAATATGACACCTGCTATAACTTGTTTCTTTTTGGCCACTTGGGGGCAGCAGAGATATCTCCTTTAAGTTTATTTGGAACATGTTCGCAAACAGTTTCCCATTAACACATCCAGCAGCTACGGAGCAACATTATCATTCATTTGGAGTCACAGTGTGTCCACATTGGTGATAAAAACCAAAACAACGAGCTGAAAGACACCAAAAACGCCCAATAGAGCTGCAGATTCGGGTGATAATTTTCTATTAGTTTGTCACTCCGAGCGACCCCTTTACAAATAGCCATGTGATCCATTGTTAGTGTAGAAAATATTGATTATAGCCACTTTAAGGAAATTGTGTAAACAAAAATACATCATTGAAGCATATTATGTTGCAGCTCGCTCATTTAGATGCCAATGATCCAGTTACACGGTTAAGAGCTGGTATTCTTTCTCTGGTCACTGATGTTGGTAGATTCAAAGATATTGAGGAGGAAAACAGAATGAATGAGCAGAATGAATGAATGATTTGCAAAAAGTGGAGAGTGAGTCACACTTTCTTTTGAACTGTAAGTACAATGATGATTTAATAAGAGTGCACATTTTCCATGAAATGTCCCCACCAAATCCTGACTATTCTGGTATACAGATGACCACAATGTTGCTATGGCTGTTAATTTTCATGAAGTTTGACAACTTGGTCTCAAGATCCTGCAAATAAATATGAATTATTTTTATTAATATGAGAATTCCTACTATTATGGCTTATAAACATTACCCTTGTCTTTGCACAGGTGCGACCAGTGGGAGGAGCCACACAATGAGTGGGATCCTGAAGAGGAAGCTTGAGGAGGGCCCGTCCCCTTACCTGTCCCTGCAGGGGTCTGAAGACGATGAGGTTTCCTGCAGCGACAGCGGCAACAGCAGTGATAGTCTCAACCATCCCATCCCCTCTGGACTGCTGGAGTGTAAGATCGCATTACCCCACTGCTCCCGGCAGCAGCTCCAGCTATTATGTTTTGGTACAATTGGAAGCACTGGACACACACATGTAAACAGCATTTCTATGGCGCCATTTTAACCTGGTCAGTGAGATGGAGGAACTAATTCAAAATTGGGCGGAATCTGCTACAAACTAAAAACTACTGTGTCTGTTACACATATATAATATGTACTGTTGACACTATGACAATATGCACCATCCATATTCTGTTTTGCATGCAATAAATTGATGAATCAAAAATCAATAAATCACAAATCTTTTCACCTACGGTATTAGTGACCATAGAGCACATGTTCTTCTGTGAAGTGAACAGGGATACCAATAACAATCAAGTTTAATCTACTATTATATTATTATACCATTTAAATGGTATTTTTTGTCCTTTTATAGTACCCAAGCTGCTTTTGTTATGGCCACTATTGATTTAGACCTTTTATCTGTCTCACTTCACTTAAGCTCCGCCTTTTTCTTTTTTGCTAGAAAAACTGTGTTGCACTAAGGACATGGCTGCTTACATGTGGAAGTCGAGGGCCTCTGCCACGCCTCACACTAAGGATCTGTTTTGTGGCCGTTTCTATATACAACATATGTTGCCATTGAGTCACATATTACAGAGATGTCACATTCAGTTTCAGCTCTACGCTGATGACACACTACTGTATGTCACCCAAACACCCTGCGACATCGCCAATGTAACCAAAGTTTTGTCATGTCGATCAGAAATTGAGAGCTGGCAGGGAATCCTGGCTCTTCCCTGCCAGAGGTGTTTGGGTCTTTTCAGTCCCATCTCTTCAATCATTTCTTAAAACTCACTTTTGCTGAAAGGCCTTTTTCAAATTTTACCAATCTTTGTCCATTTGAACTTTACATTTATAATCATCTTTTATTTTTCTTATAATTTCTATTATGTTGATTTATTGTTAACTCATTATATTTAACACCTTTTACAGTTTCTCCACTTTGATTTGTTGTTTTTACTATAAAGCACCAGTTTATTCTTAGCATCCCATGCACATTCTTCTCCTTACAAATTATATGTTGAATTGATAAGAAATAAAAACACACCCTTGTTCCCCCCAATAGACTCAGGGTGTTTTCTGCTACAGCCTCACTTGGTCTGGTATGACCAGGACCTTAACAGTTAACAATGTACCTAATTAACAGTTAACAGATATAAGATGGGCATTGCTGTATAACAGATATTCATATTAGTCAGTTCGTGGATTTTATGACTCTTCCTTTTTTGTTCACTTTAACATTTACCATTATCCTGTAATTTCACTCTTGGCCACTCTTGAGCAAACTTTATAGTCTCACTTTATCTAGCATTTAGTAGCATTTCTAATTCAAGTGCAGACATTTTCACTAAGTCTCCCACCTCCCTGTCTCAATCTCAGCCACTCTCCAGCAGCAGTCAAAGCGCCTGCGGGGCCGAAACGTCCACTTTGAGAGCGTCACAGTCTACTACTTCAACCGCCGGCAGGGCTTCACCAGCGTGCCCACGCAGGGTGGCAGCACCCTGGGGATGTCGCCACGTCACAGCGGGGTGAAGCGCTTCACCCTCAGGGAGTTCGCCATGGAGCAGAAACGGAGCCACCGGATCATGCTGAGGGACCATCTGAAAGAGGAGAAACTCAACGCCATCAAACTCAAAGTGAGTGGGGCGACTCATTCACCTGCCGTCCTTCCTTAACGGATTGTTTGCATTGAAATTTTAAAATAGGCATTGCTCATATGTTGAGGCATTATACATTCTATATACTTTGGAGGCTATCTTCAGCTAACATGGTTTCTCACATAGAATTATCCTGAGGTTATGTTCCAATCTTAATATGACCTTCTTTCTCTGTCCTCCAGCTGACTAAGAATGGCACCGTGTCATCCGTGGAGGCGGATACCCTGACGCTTGATGACATCTCGGAAGATGACCTGGATGTGGACAACACGGAGGTGGACGATTACTTCTTCCTCCAGCCTCTGACCACCAGGCGCCGCCGTGCCCTTCTCCGTGCCTCAGGGGTCCGACGCATCGACGTGGAGGAGAAGCACGAGCTGCGTGCCCTCCGCATGTCCAGGGAGGAGTGTGGGTGCCGCTGCCGGGGGATATGCGACCCGGAGACCTGTGCTTGCAGCCTGGCCGGCATTAAGTGCCAGGTAAATGGAACTGTGGTGAGGCCCATCTATAATACTAAAGTGTTGTTCATGTCTGTCTGTGCAGTAGAACTTCTTTAAAGTCGCACTGAAATTAAAATTCAATTTTGCTAAGATATCAGTATGGATGCTCTTTTTTGGTCAAAACTGTAATTATGGAAAGTAGGTAAATTAAGTTTTACTTATTTTTCTGCAGTGACGGGTTCCCCTACCTTAGTGTTCTCAAATTACCAGTATGGACGTTGTCAGCCAGTAACACTAAGGTAGGGGACCCTGTTACTGCAGAACAATACGTAAAACCTAATTATCCTACTCTGAAACACACAAGTACATACTGATGTCTTAGAAAAATTTGATTTTAATCTCAATAGACATTTTTCGGCCTACTCAGAATAACGGCCAGTTGGAATAACACGAACAAAAAGTAACGTCTAAGGTTAGAAAGCTAAGTTAACTAGAAAAGCGCCCACTTTTCAACAGGAATACAAACTTGAAAAATGTTCGGTGTCATAAAGGGACATATCAACTGCTACAAACATGTTTTGCATAAACATTGGTTGGGTACAGGGCTGCGACATGCTGCACTCAGTAGTGCACCACTGAAGTTGACAGTGTGTCTCGTGTTTCTTCCACAAATATGCCCAAAAACATTCTACATATCATTATAGTTTATATTTCCTCACACATAAAGTGAGCAGTATTCAAATTTCAGTTTTGCTTTAAAGCTTTTAAGTATACAACCATTTCCCAGGCACTCGTGCCTGCAGTGCCCTGTCGCTGAAGCCTGACAGCTTCTGTTCGCGTCCTCTCTCAGCATTTGTCCGGTGAAAACCTGATGTTTTCAAAGTGTTTAAAACACAGTCCTTAGAAAAACAGCCTAGCTTTTAGCTTATGCATTATTGAATTCATCTGCAAGGTTTGGGAAGGTTTTTAAACCAAATGATGCAAATGTATTTCTAAGCTCGGAAGATAATGTAACCCTTATTTGAACTTGGAAATCAATGAAATATGAGCTAAGATTTTCAGGGTATGTACTACATGACGTTCTACTGCACTAAGGTGTGTAATTATATTCATATAACACCCGCAGTAGATTCTGCTGTTACGGTTGGCAGCTGAGTTGACCTTTTCTGTTACTGCTGTTACAGTACTGGTTGATTTAAAGTGTGTTGTTTGTCCACAGGTGGACCGCATGTCCTTCCCTTGTGGCTGCGCCAAAGAAGGTTGCAGCAACACCACGGGACGCCTGGAGTTCAACCCGGTCCGGGTGCGCACCCACTTCCTGCACACCATCATGAAGCTGGAGCTGGAGAAGAGCCGCGAGGAGCAGCAGCAGCATCAGCAGCAGCCAGAGCAGCAGCTTGTAACCAATGGCAACGGTTACCATGGCGACTCCTCCTTGGTCCAGCAGCAGCAGCAGCAGCAGCCGAACCTGCAGTTTCCACTGATGAGTGGCACGCCGCACATTCCCATCATGCACCTCCAGAATACAGGCGACACGGATTCACATCTAGATGAAGAGGAGGAAGAGGAAGAAGAGGAGGAGGAGGAGGAGGAGGAGGAGGAAGAAGAAGATGAAGAGGATGATGAAGCCTATGAGGAAGATGAGGACGGCAGCAGTGTTTGCAGCGGGCTGTCGGACTGCAGCACGCACAGCTTAGAAACAATCGACCCCGAGGACGACGAGGAGGACGAGGAGGATGAAGAAGACGACGACTATGAGGAAGAAGAGGAGGAAGATTGGGATTGCTCGTTGCACGGAACGGGTCCGCCGCCCTACTCGGTTCCACTTCCGTCTGTGCTGAGTTACTCTAATAACACACTCATGAGCCTCAGTAACCCCTTCCACAGCACTCCCTCCATGCAGCATTATCAGATAGACAGCTCTGTAAATGACACTCCTTCTTTTCTCAGTGAAATCGCCACTGTCGCCCCCACACTCCCCACACTCCCCACACTCCCCACACTCCCCACAGTAGAGACGGCATTAGACACAAAACTCCACTGCCAAACAGAGCAGCAGAGCATCCCCTGCCGCTTCCCTGACCCCACAGAGTCCCTGACTGCCCAAACTTGCTCACATGCAGACACCCGTGAGGGCAACACTGCCCCCGCTGGTGCGGCCGACGAACGGCCGCTCTCGACGGAACTCCAGAACAATCCAGACCGTCGTGACTCACAGACCGAGGCTTCGGCTGGGTCTGTGGAGCAGACAGAGAGGGAAATGAGAGCGCTGACACGGGCGCAGCCAGGACTGCAAGTGCAGGGAGACGCCAACTGAATAACAAGCACATGCTCAGAGAGTACCTGATGATTCAAATACTTTAGAGAGGGATCAATTAGTATTTGGAAATCTTTATTCAAGAATTGTGACCTTCAACCATCAGAGTTTG
Source organism: Gadopsis bispinosus (assembly GCA_036024995.1). NCBI lineage: Eukaryota > Metazoa > Chordata > Actinopteri > Centrarchiformes > Percichthyidae > Gadopsis > Gadopsis bispinosus. The sequence continues at coordinate 17,032 of JAVQJV010095776.1, forward strand.
ATTTATTCTTGATAAGTGCACTTCCAAAGAGAGACTGAGTCACGCAGCTCAAAGTGGGGATCTAGTTTTAGCTTAGTTTGTCTCTTTCTAAGATTGTTGGTTTAGATAAAAGACTGTACAACTGTAATGATGACGCTCAATAAAACAGTGTTTCTGTACGTTACTTGTATAATTTATGCCCCGTTATAAAGTCTTTGGTCATTACAGCATGTGTCGTGGTTGTGACTGGCATCTATGACAAATCAAGATTTTGAGGTGCTTGTATTGTTTCTCTCTTTCCCACTGTGCTGGTGTCTTATTGTTGCCGCTGTATGTATCTGTATAGCATGTGTTCAGTTTGCCTACGAGGCTTAACACAAACTGTGAAACGATTAAAAAAACAACCATAAATCCGTTCTAATTCACGTCAAAGGTCATTTTTGTCCCTTCCTGTGCTCAAATTGCAGCGCTATCAGCGTGGCCAGCTCTCTGATCTGGACTTGAAGAGCTCGACAAATATTCGAGCTTTCGTACAGACATTCGTGTTCTCCACGGGATGAATTTTTAGAACTTTGGACATCCGTTAAAGCGGCTGTAATCAATATTCGTACGTCAACAATGGATCACATGACTACACACATGGCTGCTAGCAGTGATGAACCAATAAAACGGTCCGCCCCCGCTCCTGCAGTTCCCCTCAGCTCTATGGTTCGCTTTTACGGATCTCATAGCTTAGTCTTTGGCTTTCTCAGCCGTGCACTAGCTGCCCCTTGCCAAACGCAGACACGGTTAGTGGCTAGCGCAGTAGAGCATTTAGCAGCTAAGGTGCAAAGACGGAGCTAACAAAGAATGAAAATTGCAGTGACGTTCATCAGGTGGACACAAATAAATGCTAATGTTGCTCTAAGCAACTGTTTGCTAACACATTTGTTATAGCAACTTAGAAAGTGATAATATGTCAGATTGTATATCAGTTATTGCTAGTTTGAACCTTTCGTGTAGCACCACCATCACTCAAAATATGCCCGATACTTTATTTTATGACCAAAATACCATCAGCCATAGCTTTACTTTGTGTTAAGTGCCAATTAAGACATCGAACGTGGGGGGAGGGCAAATATATCTCATCTCTTTTAAAACATCTGTACATTCCCATGTGTGTGATTAAAACATTTTTTTAACATCATTTACAGGTGGTTCATTAATTGTGTTGGTGGCTACATAGCTGAGTTTGTACACCAAACCTGTCAAATGCTAAAATGGACTTGCAGATAAATAAAACAGAATAATCTATTGACCAGGAGAGAGAAAATCCACAATCACAGTAGTATTCTGTTTGTCTACCAGCAGATGGCATCTGTTGCTTGCTGTAAGAGCTGACTTCATCTCTCTTGCAAACGTGAGGGGTGAAATAATTTATGTCTGACGTCAGAAGAATGTGTTGATGGCATGTCAGGACAATCTGTGACATTGGATTTGCTTGGAACATCTGTCCTCTGTCACCAAACAAACACCGTTAACATCTTTGTTCACCTCACAGAAGACACACGAAAAAAAAAAAAGCATACTAGTCAGGCGTCGGGAACATTTTGACGTCATCGTACACATTTCCAGTTGGGGGGGATGAACTGCCGTGTCACCCTGCTGTCCCACCAGTGCTTGCAGCTTGAATCTGTTTCACCTTGCAGCCTCTAGGCAGCACTGCTGGGTCAACAAGCGTGTCTTTGGGTGAGGCAGAGATCAGACAGGGGCAAGGGGAAGCTTTGTGCTCCTGCCTCATTCATGTATGGACACATTCTCATGGCTCGCCGCACAGCACACACGGCAGACTCTGCGGCAGGTGCTGGGCACAATGGAAAGCAAACGTACATGCAAAGTCCTTTGTGACCGCGCCAACAGTGAAGCACATGCGTAGGCTGAACATGGACATTCGTTAGGAAACACAAGGTCGTCCTGTTCCTTATATAATCAAGGTGTGTGTGTGTGTCCCCGCTCTGTTGGGGGTGCCTGCTTGCTTTGCAGCCAGCAAGGTATTGTGGGTAAGCAAGCCTCAGAGACGCTGATCAATCACAGGCAGAGGAGCTGTAACGTTAGGTTGCCAGGCAACAGGAAGGGAGAAGCAGCAAAGCGTCTGGAGGGGGGATGCTGGGTGGGGGTAGTCTCTGCTTTTCACCTCCGTCTCCCCCCCTCCAGTCTATCCCAGCGCCACCTTCTCCTTCTCCCCGTACGTGCCCGCCTGGCTCTCGTGCTCGACGGTACTTGATCGTGCATAATGTGGAGGAGACACTGACACTAAACACTAAGCGACTGTGATTTGTGACCGTGTTGTCTTGAGCAAACTCTAAATATGGTGGATGTAGTCACTTTTGGTCACATACCGTAGATGTTAGACTTTAATATTTACTAAATGGTATATATAACACACGGTATTGTAGTTGTACGCATACCTAAGGGAATTTTAAGTGTTTATTTGGAATTTGGACAGTGACACAATTTTTGAAAAGGTTCCCTCTCTACACCATCACAATGGAATCGAAAGTTTAGTGTAGACTTTCACATTAACACACATTTTTATACAAAGTCTATCATTTAAAAACTAATTCAACAATTGACTGAGAAGCAGTTTCATGGCCTGTGCCTTCGTTATTTCACGACAAATTAAGCACATAAAAGGTCTGGCGTTGATTCCAAATATGAAATATTAAGCTATATTTACTAATTGTATCATTATATATATATAAGTTAAGTATTCTTTTATACTTCTTCACTTCATCACAGCTGAGCAAACACCATAGGCTGATGAAGGCCCTGAAAGAAACCTAGTAAGTGGACCTTGAGTTGAGATTTTCTTTGCGTCTACCTACGGTTTCTGAGGTCAAGAATAAACATTGAAGCTCAACCTGTGTTTATTAGTTTTGAACCAGCTCATGAATGATTAGTACGTGTGTTTTATATCCAATAGATATTAGATATTATAGCCATGCTATACTGCTTTATCAATCATTGATTAAGTATTTATACACCTGTTACAGGTGCTGCACAGGAGTTATAGTTGAGGCATACCTTAATAAAGACTTAGAAGTTCCTTATATATTTTCCTATAACTACATTAGTGTGTTACAAGCCATTTATTAGGTATCTGTATACTGCTGATAAATGAATAAGTTGAATACAGTGGATTTGGGCTCAACCAGAATTGGCTTCTAATTTAATTACATGTTCTAGTATTCTAATTGAATTAAAAAAAATCCCATTTTAACTGTAGTATTTTCTTTTCAACAACAATCTTGTAAAAAGCATCCAGCCCTGGCAGGGCTTACTGGCCGAGTTCACCCTTCATCTCAGCCGTCTATGTCGAATACATTATCCTCCGACTGAGAAATCATCTCGGTAGCTAATTATCTGTTTAAATATACGGAGCCTCCCACAGCAACATGAGCGCTCACCTCACAATGAATCCATCCTGCACGCAAAATATGCGTCCCAAAATACGTTTTATTTTGGAAATCTAGATTTTGTGTTTTGTTGCCACATGTTTGGTTATAACAAAAAAAATAACAAATAAAAATAGTCACTCGTCACATTCTGCAAATTGATACATAACGTGTACTTGAGCCACATGCGGCTGTGGCTGAGGGTGCGGTCGTCCATTAACCCCAGGGTTGGTGGTTCGATCCCAGCTCCCGCTGTCCGCATGTCGAAGTGTCCCTGGGCAAGACACTGAACCCCGAGTTGCCTCCACCGGGGTGTATGAATGTGGTGTGTGTGTGTCCCCTAAATGTCTGTTTGTCTGTCC
>JAVQJV010095777.1:0-14987 GCA_036024995.1 Gadopsis bispinosus
TTTTTTTTTACACACTGAGACACAAATGGCCCTTTGGGTTAACTTTAAAAGTTGTCTGTAATACAGCGTTTAAGAGGATGGAAATGACATATATGCTTTTCACACTTGAGTGCACTCTATTTAATGCAGCCTATAGTCACTTGTAATAAATTCTTAATGTTCACATTTTCTTGCCGCACGTGATGATGTGATGACAGCAGTAAAGCACAGATGGCTCGGGTGATCCTTTTCTTTAACTGTTTGTTTAAGCTCAGTAGCGTTACACATGAACACTATGGCGAGACAGGAAGTGTAGGTTTTCGCATGTACCCAACGCTGTTTTTTTTATTGTGTTGGTGACGCACTGTCTTTAGACAGATCTCGCAGGGTTACTGTAGGTCAGTGCATATCATAAAGAGTGCTGCTTCAATGAAAATGAATCGTCAGTGGTCATGCAAAACATACATGCACTAACTGCCAATACTGAAGCTAGCTCTGTTCCTGTGGAAAACATTACACAACTTTTACCAAATGTCTGGAAATGACATAGTCTTTGATGCAAAAAATGATTTCCTGTCAGATGTCGATCACCTTAAAGGTGCTTGAAAAGTGCTCGCATTTTACTTTGAAAAAGCTGTAAGAACCCTGACTGTAGGTTGCAGAGGTTTCTGACTCAGTGGCTGGTGCACAGTGTATTCATTTTACATACCAAAGTGGTGATATAGTGATAAAATAAAAATGTGGGCACTGCAGTATGACCTCTTGTCCACAGCTAACAGCTAAAACACACAAAGAAAAGATTAGATCCTTACCTTACATGTGAAATTACAGTTTACTGTGAGGAGTAAGGAGGACGATAAACAGTGAACCAGCTGCTAATACAGCTGTTGTATCTATGTTTCTTTTCCTTCCTCACAAAAGAGAGGAGTCAAATTATTAAAAGGCCAGGCTGTTGGATTCCAGCAGGTTATTAATAAATCAAAAAAAAAAACAATAGCGTAACAAGTTTTGTTAAGAGTTAAGACTGTAGGCCTGGTAGATGACTTTGTCAAAGGAAAGCTTTATTTGATGAGCAGTGATTCCAGTTTCCCAGGGAGGGTGTTGCCATGGCCAGTGTTTTGAAAACAACATCTGTCTTCAGTTAGTTTTCTCACAGTGCGCTGCTGTATATGGAAATATTACAGGACATTCCATGTGGATGTGGTGTCATCTGTTTGGTTAAAAAAAACTAAAAAAGTAATTGTATTTTATAATACAATTATGAGGCACATAGCAGTGCATACAGAAGATATTGTTCTTGTTTAATTTTGATACTGAACTGAGGCTGAACGCAGATTTCTAAATTCATATCTGGGAAAACACTGCAGTGCACACAGTACACACTGCAGTGCTGACCTATTTCTTTTCTTTCTCCAGTAATATACCATTGTGGCAAGTGTGTGCAAGCAATTAAAAAAAAAGATGCATCGCCGGCAGGATGTCTGGGGTAACAGGCTCGTAACAGGAGGGTCACTGGTTCAAACCCACACACTGTTTTGTAAATGAGTAACAGGCTGTGCTGTTTCAGTGAGCACTCTCTGAGGCAGAACATGAATATTGTCCTGGTCTGCTGCCAGGTGTGAGTGCGTGAATGTGAAGTAGAGCAGGGATGTGAAGATCTTGTAAGGTCAGCAAGGTCACCTTCACTGGCACTTACAGATAAAACAAGACAGAGTCTACAGCCATGCAAGCAGCCCTGCGAGGCTGCACTTATCTAACGTCAACGTGCTGCTCACAGTGACACTGCTAACGTGCTAATGTTTAGCAGGCATGATGTTTACCATATCATGTTTGGCATATGTTTATCATAAATATACTTCTTTTTATCAGTGCAGTATCAATAATCTGTTAAAAGATTTTTACAATGAAATTACAGTGACAATTGGCCGTGCAATACATCTATGATTTATTTCTGACTTGTAGCCTCACCTGACCTCACTTTGTCAGCTAATCACTTACATATTCATAATCATTTGAGACGATAGTTGGCACTTGCGATAGTCTTGCCTTCATGTGATCATACACAGTGAAATTGATAAATGATCGGAGCTGTAGAAATCTGCAGCTATAGGCTTATAACAGAGCCACTATATGTATGAGTAAATATATTTTACAGTTGAACAATAAACCTCATTATCACAGATCGTAACAGTAAAAGTACGATATTCTGATTCTTTCGAACAATACATGTCATTGAAATTATTACCTGCCTCTCGCCCAATGTTAGCTGGGATTGGCTCCAGCCCCCCCCCCCCGCGACCCTTCGGGATAAGCAGTATGGTTAATGAATGAATGAATGAATGAATGAAATTATTACTGTATTAAATAACTAAAAATCTACATCACATTTAACATAAATACAAACATGCATATCATATTTGTGACAACTGTATTTCCTTTTTGCAATCCTGAACATACATGCTGATAAATGATGTATCTGTGATAGCAACATGATAACATCAGCCTGCTAATGGATTGGTCGGGCTCAAGTAAATATCCATCTAGTTTTGTGTTTCTTTGATTATTATTATTATTATTATCATGTCTGTATTCTCATTTATGTGTTGTGTCTGTTTTTCACAGTTTACCCCGAGGAGTTTTTACCAACATATCAGAGCATCAAAGACGGAGCAACAGTAGCAAAAGCACAACTGGTAAGTCAACCCAATAACGTTGGGGTCAGCTGCAGTTGCAGAACTTAGCTAACAGGCAGACATTGAAGTCACTGAATCATGCAAGTAGGTACATAGCTACATATGCTTGTGAAAGCTTTATTGTTACTGTGGTGTCACAAGTGTGATTGTGTGGAAAGAGAGAGAGAGAGAGAGCGAGAGAGAGAGAGAGAGAGATGAAGGGCGGGTATCACAATGTTTCTTGACTCTACCCACATATCCTGCATGGTCAACATCACATGTTAAACAGGCTGGTGAAGGAAAAGTGTTTAGCAGTATCTCTACACAGACCGTCCATAACACAGGCCTTTCTCTCATCCCTCTGTGCATCATGTATAACATCATGGAGGAAGAGGAGTTCGAGTTCCATGCTGTAAAGTTACCTGATAAGCCTTGTTTTTGCCCTCAGGCAGAGTTCAATGGCAAACCTGACTCCTTATTCTTCAACGACGGTGTGAGGAGGATCGACTTCATCCTGGTCTATGAAGATGAGGACAAGAAGGACTTTGAGAAGAGACACGTGTTCCAGCGGCGCAAGGTAGGTCTCTCATTTAAAAAAAAAATTATTTTAGAGCTGGCTGGTTCGGTGTATCATTTTAAATTTGCAGGTATTTGGAGTATTGCAAAAGGGGCTCACATTTATAACTTAGCGCAAAGTAATCTACAAGAAGAAAGCATCTGTAAAAGGTTAGATGCTTGGGTTTTATTAGTATTTTTTAGCCATTTGTTGCCTTTATTAGATAGCATACAGTAGAGAGAGGACAGGAAAGAGGAGAGAGAGGAGGGGGATGACATGCGGGTCCCAAATCCCTCAACACTGAGATAATACAATGATATGACAATTAAGTATTGAATCTTAAATTTAGAGTTTTTACATTAAGGTTTGGTAGCAAATCATTTCTCTTAATGGATAACGTGCTATATCCGTTAAAGGAAGAACACAAGTTTAAAGTCAAATTCACTCAGTAAAAGTTGTAATGCAAATTGTATGCAAAACAAATTCATTATAGCACAGCGAATCAAATATGATTCAAATCAAACAGTTCAACTTCAGCGCAAATGAGCACCTTTTCACCATAAAGATAATCATTGCTACCTCTATGAAAATAAATGGTCGAATATGATATGCCTTGTATGTATTATTACACATACCAACCATATTGACTCTTACTTATTTGTAAAGGGAGTTTGTATTTGCAGCGGGATGACAGTCATTGATCTTAAATTAATTACTTGTGCCCGTGTGTATTCAGCACAGTGTGCACAATAATTATTTCACCTTTAATTATCCAGTTGTGGAAACAGAGAGCGTCACTCCTTCGCTTAAACTACCAAAACCTTGTCAAGAAAATTCAAATCAGATCAGCCTCCTTACCTAAACTTGGTCTAATGTTATTATCTTTGGCGCAGAAATCATAAACCTTCACAAAACAGTAAGTTCTGATGGTGCGTGATTGAACAGAACGCAAGCAAACTTTGCTTTTCTCCCTTTTTTAATGTCACAAATCTGAATTTCAGTGGCTCTGTGCAGGGGTTGAGGTGCACAGACATGAACAGACATACGTAGGTGTGTTGTTTGTTGCAACCAGTGTCTTTCACAATAGGTTGACGGTGAGGGATGTGTAATATAATGCCTGGGAACACTGTAGATACACAGACTGTTACCTGCGGTGTTGCAATCGTAACCCATTGGAAAATAGGCACACAGTTGACAAAAATTTGCACATGGGAGAGGTTTGCCTCAAAGGCTTTTGGGCAGAAAAGCTTTCTGCCAGCAAGGCTTCAAGGAAACCCTCTCCCACATGCCAAAAAGTTAAGTTTTTGATGGGTGAAAAAAACCTACTGATATTAGCGTCTTACTCAATGGGTATAGGCAGACGACATGCCGCTGCAGTTCACAGAAGCACATGTGTAGAACATGATCGGCCAGGTTCAACTGTTCCCGGGAAGATGCCGGCTGGTAGAGCTGTTGCAAGTAAGAGCTCACGGGCTTCTTCACCACAGAGCCACTGGGACTGAGGCAATTCCTCATTCATAATCATCTCAAAGCAAACTAAATCCAATGAGGGATGTCTCTACCAGGCACTCCCTTTACTTTGTTTTTCCAAAGCCAGACCTGGGTCAAACAGGTCTGGCTCAGTTCAAAACCCGTTTAATGCTTTGGCTCTGACTTCTGTAAGGGCGTGGTTCACTTCAGTTAGTGTAGTCCTAAATTGTTATCTTAGAATGATGCAAAATATACTTTTAAAGATTTGATTACATTTGGCTAAGTTTACATGCACTTCCGTGTGTGTCATGGAAAGATGTTCTGGCTAGAGCAAACAGTAAAGGTGTTTGACTTTTTGCTTTGTCAACAGTCCCTCAAAGGTTTTCCTTAGAATGGGGCAGGCATAGTCATAGTGGGGTTAAGTTGAGAGATGTCTGTATTCATTCAGACAGTCTGAACTGCCATGGATGATAATGATCCCGACTAATCAAATAACTCATCAAAAGGTTTAAAAGCAGTTGGAGCAAGACAGGGTGCTTTTGTCAGGTGCTTTTTGGTCACTCACTGTAGCGCCATATTTGACGACATGCCACCAAGGAGAACCGTCTCTGACTTGCTTGCAGTATTCGTTGCTTCTCTGTGCAGCGTACATTATGCCTATGTAAAGGAAGTGGAACATGTCCAGGTAAATAGGCTGTCGACGCTACAATTTGCTGCAAATAAACATAATTAATGGTCATCTTAAAAGAACAATATTGACACAATTGGATCATCAAGGCAATAATGTACAGTGTAGGCAAAATAGGCCCGTTCTTTAAATACCAGAATAGAAATAAGTCTTGCACTTTGTTGTGTCATCCTTGACATTTGCATCTAACTTAAAACGCGACTGTGTGCTTTCCATTGTTAGACAAATGCTCACCGTATTTACACTGCAGGTTTGGCACATAACATGGATATAATGTCAGTGCATCTGGTACAGAGAGGAGGGGCGAGCATTAAAACCAGAATCTCATTGAAACTCTTTTCTGTGTTCTCCTCTGTAGAAAAGGAGAGAGTACTTCGAGGCCAGCCTGATGAAGATGGGGCTGGAGCTGGAGGCAGCACAGTCTGTGAGTAGATTGCTCTCCACACCCTTTTTGGAAGGTTTCTGTTGCTGTACCTCGTACTGAGAGCGACCCGTCTTCGTGTTCTGCAGGTGGTAGATGACAAACTGCTGTTTGTGAAAGTCCACATGCCGTGGGACGTGCTGTGCACCTACGCCGAGGTCCTGCACATCAAGCTCCCCATCCAGCCCAATGACTTGTCCTCCCGCCCCTCCCCCTGGCGCTTTCTCTCCTGCATCACCAAGCACTTCTACCCCAACGAGAATCTGATCAGCAAGGAGGCCGAGTTCTTCACCGCCCCCTTTGAGAAAGAACGTCTGGAGTTCTTCCACGTGAGGAACCAAGACACCTTTTTCACGCCGGGCATGAGGAGCAGGATGGCAAGTTGTCTCATGTTGTTGTCGCTCCAGTTGCCTCAAAGTGTGTAAACAGATTGGTAGCGTGAAGATAACTGGACCACAAAGATTAAACACCTCTTTTTCTTCCAGGCGTATTACATCCTGAGCCGTGCCCCCTATGAAATACGAGGCAAGGTAAAGAAGTTTGGCATCACCAAACTGCTGGATGGTGGAGTGTACAAAGCTGCCTATCCCCTCCATGATGTAAGTAATGCCACTTCCTTCTTATTCATAAGTGGGGTTTTTTGAGAATGTGTTGTCTTTCATTGAACTCCTGCGTGAATGTTCACGTCTGTTGTGTCTCGTGTAGTTTGTTACAGTCATGTGTGTCATCCTTGGCATGGTGTTGTGCTTTAAGAGGACAAAACATGTGCTGAAATTCTCCTTTGTTTGTTTTATTTCCCCGTTGGCTGTTTCAGTGCAGGTTCAACGTCAAGTCCACAGAAAATGGCTGCCCCAACGAGAGATTTCTGCTCTATGAAGAGTGGGCTCATCCCAAAAGCTTCTACAAGATGCAACCACTTGACCTCATCAGGTGAACACAACCATTTAGTTTCTCTTCACAAATATGAACTTAAAGCACTAGAATGACTCTTTCATGACGGCGTTTCAGTTCAGCGTAACCTGAAAAAGTCTGGTCCTGTGCGTTCAAGCGGGAACAACATCTTTCATGTCTTTGTACTTGCAAGTTGAGTTTTGTTTTCAGTGAGCAGTAGCGCCACAGTAGCTATCATTTAAACAACAATATGTCTTTTCCCACAGGAAGTATTATGGGGAGAAGGTTGGCATTTACTTTGCCTGGTTGGGATTCTACACGATGATGCTCGCTCTGGCTGCTGTTGTCGGACTGGCATGTTTCATTTATGGATACAAGACTCAAGAAACCAGCACCTGGAGGTACATTTTCTTGTAGACACTCCCTAAAATGCCACCATAAAGATTTTGAATGATGACCAATCCTCATTGTGCCTATTTTTCGCCCTGCTGCTTATCTTTGCTTCATTTTTATGGATTTATTTTTCTAATAATCTCTGTCCTGTGTTTAAAATACTGCAGCAAGGAGGTGTGCGACCCAGAAATTGGAGGGAAAATTGTGATGTGTCCTCAGTGCGACAATGAATGCACATACTGGCGGCTGAACAGCACCTGTGAAGCTTCGAAAGTGAGGTTTTTTTTATCTCCCACTAATGTTGCTCAATATGCAATGGACCAAAAAATAATCTGTGTAACGTATCCTCTGAAAAGAAAGGGTTTCTTGATAGTTGCTATATTAAAATAAATGAGAAAATGTCAGCAAATATTATTATTATCATGTGACGCGACCGCTACGGCATTTGGAATGAAAACACATACATATAAACATATAGCATGATTCAGAGCATGCATCATCATTTACAAATGAAAGCTGCATTATTACAAACATAGATACAGAAGGTGGTACATTTGTTTGACAGACGTGTTGACCTGTACTTCTGAACATTTAAAGTGAGACTATGTAACTTTTGAAAAAATTATTACATAACATTATTTTGGTTATACATGAAAATTGTGAGTCATTAGCAATACATACATAATGTAGAACAGACATCACTGAGTCAGCTCACTGACTTTAGGATTCCTCTCTACTCATGCTCCTGTTATGTTAGCATTTATCTTTATTCCATATTTGGCCACAGTGGCTGCTGTTACATAGGTTTGCCTTGATATTTTGTTTCAGGTGCAGTTTCAGAATTTCCACATTTAAACGTGTGTGGTTTTTATTTGCAAGCCTGAAAGAACTGTGACCATTTTGACACCCGTGTTTCTCTCTTTTTCTCCATCCTTGTAGAAACTTTGTATATTTGATAACTTTGGGACCCTGGTATTTGCAGTTTTCATGTCAATCTGGGGTACGTTTTATGCGATTTCAAATGCTTTTTTTCCATTCACAATTTACAGCACATACGTTTTTATGGATTGTTTTTTTCCGCTTCATTTTCTGGCTGTAGTCACTTTGTTCCTGGAGTTTTGGAAGCGCCACCAGATGGAGCTGGAGTACGCATGGGACACAGTGGAGTTTCTGGAACAGGAAGAGCCGTGTCGCCCAGAATATGAAGCCAAGTGTGTCTATGAGAGGAATAACCCTATCACAGGGGTAAATCACACTCAGACGTTTTAGACCCACAGTCGGAAAAAACTGGTTTACTCTTCAGCTCTGTGTTCACGAAACATAACAAGACAAACATTTAAGATTAGTTTTAAATATGAATTCAACCAGTTTTTCTCTGCCTTGTTTGAAAGGTTCTATTTGTAGATTCTTAGCTTTAGGTCTTGCTATGTTGTTGTTATGAAGTCCAGTTTTTCATAGTGTTTGTTTGTGATTTAGGTCAAAGAAAAAGTGCCCTACACAGACTGTGGACGATGCATTCGGTTGTCGATAGGAATTGGGACAGTCTTATTCTGGGTAATGTAAATGAATGCCATTTCTGTTTCAATTTACTTTTACTAACACTTTATTTTTCCAGTCTGTAATTCACTAACATTTTCCTAATAATTTTTTGTGAATATATATGTAATTTCTTTGAAAGAAAACGTCAATTCAAATGAATGTAAATATATTATTCAAAAGTTAACTCTCGCATGGAGACAAATATATATGAAACAATATTTCATGTTCAGCTGACATGGTGATTAAAAGACCCTTTATTCTAATTACTTATTGTATTAATTGGTACTGTACTTGTTGAATGTTGTCTCTATTTTACATATATTTATTGTCAAACTGATAAATCTTTCCGAAATTATTTTTTTTTTCAATTTCAAAACAGAATATACAATAATCATTTTAACTGCATTTTGTCCTTTAGATTATGCTGATCGTGGCATCCATTGTGGCCATCACTGTCTACCGCCTGGCTGCATTTTTTGCCTTCTCAGCTAAACTCAGAGCTCAGAACCTGAAGGAGCTGGAACCCATAAAGGAGTATGTGACGCCTCAGATGGCCACTTCTGTCACAGCCTCCCTCATCAGCTTTATTGTAATCATGATCCTCAATGTTCTCTATGAGCGGGTCGCCATCTGGATCACCGACTTTGGTGAGTTTGAATCATAATTCTGCCCTTTCCTGACCTGAACTTGGTTCAGTCCTAAATCCTTTCATCTGGCACACAATAACAGAGCTTCCACGGACCAAGACAGACTACGAGAACAGCTTGACTCTGAAGATGTTCCTCTTTCAGTTCGTCAACTATTACTCCTCCTGTTTCTACATCGCCTTCGCCAAAGGAAAAGCGGTTGGCTTTCCTGGAGAGCCCGTTTATCTCGTGGGAAAATACCGGAACGAGGAGGTACAATTTCTCCAGCTATTTGTTACACGTCTAACTTACACTTTGCATTCTTGACGCTGGCTTTGTGTCTCGTTGCATTGCAGTGTGATCCTGGTGGTTGTCTGATCGAGTTGACGACTCAGCTCTCAATCATCATGGGTGGAAAAGCCATCTGGAACAACATCCAAGAGGTCTTGCTACCGTAAGAAGTCAGAATATAAGACCAATTTCTTTTGTCAAATGTAAAAAACAAGTAATACAACTAAGCAACACAATGGGAGCTTATAGAGGCAGCATGTCTCCAGTGAACAAAAATGAATTTGCTGCTTTACAAGAGGTGTCAAGGCCGCGGGTCTGATAGCTAATCATACACCAGCTCTCCATTGTCATACAGCCACTGTTACTGTATTTGATCTCTTCCACCTGTCCACAGGTGGGCGAAGAATTTGATTTTCCGCTATTGCACCCGGACCTCAGAGAAGGTGATTCCTCGCTGGGAGCAGGACTATCAGCTCCAGCCCGTTTCAAAACTAGGGCTGTTCTATGAATATCTTGAGATGGGTAAGAGAAAAAAACAATTCTTCTTCGGCCCCTTCGTTTGCCCCTTTTCTAACATGTGTCTTGTCTCTCACAGTCATCCAGTTTGGCTTTGTGACCCTGTTTGTGGCCTCCTTCCCTCTGGCTCCGGTCCTGGCTCTGGTCAACAACCTGTTTGAGGTTCGGGTTGATGCTTGGAAAATCACCACTCAGTTTCGCCTCAATGTGCCAGAGAAGGCCCAGGACATAGGGGCCTGGCAGCCCATTCTTCAAGGCATCGCCATCTTGGCTGTTGTAACAAATGTAAGTGGCTGTTTACACTGAGTCATTAGTATTTTAGGTACAATAAATGAAATCTAACACAACAGCGCTTCAGTAAATCCTACTTTTGTAAAGCATAATGTTCCGTTTTTGTTGAAACATTGTCAGTTTCTCAATATAATGCACCTCAGGGAAATACAACAGTCACAAACTACAGACTCGTAAACTACCATATATTTGGATCTACACCTCTCTGTCAAAAAACTGCAAAAACAGTATAAGCTTTACAAAAGTAGAGTGCAGCTGTACTTATTTAAGCAATGACTCATGCCAGACGTATTAAGCAAGTATGCAAAAATGTTCCCTGACCTGGTTTGTGCAGAGGCATATGCACATGCCAGAATCTATAAAAAAAATTACATTGAAAACAAATGTGACAATAGCATTAATGAACGGTTGTCTGCTTTCACTACCTTGACCTGTTGTCCTGGTGTCTCAACAGGCCATGATCATTGCGTTTACATCAGACATGATTCCACGGCTGGTCTACTACTGGTCTTTCTCTGTGTACCCATATGGAACTCACCCTAATAACACCATGCAGGGCTACATCAACAGCTCGCTGTCTGTTTTCAACACCAACGACTTCTCCAACCAAAGCAGACCCCTGAGCACGCCTTACAACATCACCACATGCAGGTACAAAGAACGGCCCATCTGTGTGAAACAAGTTTCCCATTACAAACTGGAATAAACAAAACTATTGAGTTTCATGTTACATTTCTTAAGTTTGTAACTATGGTGTGGTGGAAACTTGTGGACAGAACACAACTTCATCATGTGCAGACACCTGAAAATAAAAAAAATAAGATGGTGAATTCGATACATGACTGGTGTCACAGTTGTGTGGAAAGTGTTGTTTGTGTTCTGAAGGAAACGTTTCTTTTTTAGGTATAGAGATTTTCGGTATCCTCCCGACCACCCCAGGCGGTATGAGTACAATGTCTACTACTGGCATGTGGTCGCTGCCAAAATGGCTTTTATAATCGTTGTAGAGGTGGGTATAAACATAGCAGTAAATCTCCCTGATGCAAGAAAAAGAAATATTATGAAAACATGAATTATTAAAAAGGTGTGTTCTTCTTCTCCTCACAGCACATTGTTTACTTTACCAAGTTCATCCTGTCCTACATGATTCCAGACGTCCCGTACGCTGTCAATGAACAGATCAAACGAGAGAAATACTTGACCCAGGTCATCCTCCATGAGACCAACCTCAAGCTGGTGACCAAACATTTGAAACCAGCCAACGACGAAACGCTCAAGAACGTGGAGGTTAACGCGTCGAAGGAGGAGACGGTGCTTGATTCTTGACAGTAGACAAAAATGTGTGGAAGAAGAGACCTGACCTAAGGTCTCTCTTGATGCTGTATATACACGACTATCCAGTTTGTTGCAGTACCTACGCACATCTATTTAAATACTGAAATTTAAGACCCGAAAAACGGGATGGACTTTTGTTAAGGAAAATGTGTTGCAACCAGTAAGAAAGAAGATGTCTGAAGTTTCTTTAGGGGCTGTTGGACAAAGAAAGGAGAAACCACTGTTGTCTAGTCTTCATCCCTGACTGCTGTCCTCACACTCTGCACTAGTGAAACCAGGGATGTAAAATCAGTGCCTCACATTTGGAAGCTTCACACTAAATAACATCAACCATTTGGTGGATTAAGCATCAAAAACAACAAAACAGTCCCAACTTTTTTTTTCTAGGGCTTTCAACCATATCACACGGCCTTCATCAGCGGATCGAAATGTGCTCAGTTGTCGTGGAGATGGTTCAGTTGACATGTGAGCTCAGTAGCTGTTAAGATTTCATCCATAGCACTGTGAGGACTTCTCATCCGTGTTAGCCTGTGAGATACAGTACATGTACGGTTGAAAGCTCTGGAAAAAGTCAGTTTTCTAGAACTTGAGTTGGGATCAATTGTTTTGTTTTGTCAAAACATTTAATAGATATTTTTAGCTGAAGCTACAACAGCACTGCAGGTTGTCACTCCACATACATGCTGGGGGCTCTAAGCTAACCAACCAGTTAATGTAACCAAGAAGTGCCGCTGATGGGTGATTGCTTTAGATTAATGCTGTTATGAAATATCAGTATTATTATATACAGAATTGCACCACTTTTGAATGTGATGTTGATGATTAAGGATTTTTTTTAAATGCCAACTCTGTTACTGGAGCTAAAGAGCTGTAGTAATCTGTCAAACAGCTCACAATGTTACACAAGGGATGAGACACCAGGAGAATAGACATGGACGTTCCTATAGCTACATATACTGACTCAATGCGCCTCAAATACCTTTACCTCTTTAAGCCTTTCAAACTTTTCAAAAGTTGTCATTATATTGTTGTTCATTTCAGTACATCCAATTCAGAAAGTGAATTTCTTTGACAATTCAAAACTGGAGAGGATGTACAGGTTTGATGTATACAAGTTTAAAAGCCACAAGAATGATTTGAAAGTGATCGCTCTTTCATTATTACACCACATGCAGTTTATTTTAGTTATATTCTTAATTAAATGAATTAACCGCAGCCCTGTGAAGCAGCTTAGTTCATGATGTGAGTACAATTACTATACTGTCTTGCCATTTCTACCGTGCCATGACAACTGCACTGCATGTTATATCCTGTGATATCTTTTCCTGTGTCATTTGCTGAAATCTTAGATCAATGCCGCTGTTGTGTTATTGCCTTGCCTTGTGATTTTAACAATGCTACTATAAGCACCATGTATGTAAACAGTATCATACACCTTCAAAATACGATTATGTACATTGGTCTTGTCTTTTTGTTTTATACATTGCCATGAAATTGTTGAATGAATTGTTTCCCTTTTGTCTTTAAACGCTCTCTGAAGACTAAAAACCACAGTATGTTTTATTTAATTTCGCAGTTTAGAAGCGGCACAGTGCTGCACTCCCTCAATGTGTGTCGAGACATCACACACCACCTTCTTAGCCATACCAGGGGAATTTCACTACTGGTACCCTAGTAAGCTTTGTGGCAGACATGGTCACAAGATGCTCTACAAGGCTGTTTCAGAGTGATTGGGATGTGTTCTGCAGTCCAGTAAATTGATGCACAGACTGCATAACAGAGTACTCGAGTACTTTTGCCAACTGAAATGTGATGAGTTGCCATCACAGGCTATGAAGTTAATAATATTGAAAGTTGATTGAATGGGACCTGAAGAACATCAACAAGCTCAACCCGGCTGTTCAGCAGGTTTAACAAGTTGGCTGCTGTCTGCCTCCTGCAGCAGGTTGAGCCAAGGGTGTGCTGCTCAGCCGGGTCCAGTCTTCCCCTCCTGGTCCCCGATCCCAAGAAGATCTCGGTACATTAATACATCCTATGACTACAGACATGAAATGACAAGTCTGTCAGAACTGTCAGGATCACATCCATACAGTATATTCATGCCATAGTGGTTTTTTTTCTTCTTTTACCCACGGATGCACCTCTCTGTAATTTTTATTGTACATTGTAACTGGTACCGCACACTTTTAAAATGCACTGTTATTTGTACTTGCACCTCGCTTGTTTATTTTTTTAACTTGTGTGTTAAAGAGTTAAAAAAACAACAACACATTTCTGACGTCTGTGTGTTTAATTTTGGTCAGTAGAACCCACTTTAGGATCTTGGAAAGGCAAATGTTGGTCATGTGGGGAAATTGTCTCAAGTTTTTTGGGAATTATTCGTATTATCTTAAGAAAAGGCAAACACACGTTTACACTCATGATTCCTTAACAGTTCAACTGCCCTCGTGCGCTGTTTAGTTGTTGTACTTTTACAGGTATGCAATATTAGAAAAAGATATAATATTCAGGCAGTAGCCTACTACTGTGTTGCTCAGTGGGCGGACTTCCGTCTACATTTCTGATCAGGCAGATTTTTCAACGCTCGACGACGCAATCTAGATGCGACACAGGACCCATTTTCACTCACATGTACAGCAGTTTGGAAAACTAATGCACGTTCGTAGACTTTAGTATACTTGATCGATAAACCACGCTGTTTCACCAGGATGAGTTCCCAGATTACCTGTGTCGGATGGGTGGGGAGAGGCGTTGCCAAGGAAACCCCTGACAAAGTAAGTAACATGTTGGGTTAGCTAACGTTAGCCCACCGGTGGCTAATCTGTCAACATGGCAGGTACACTGTGCTACCATACAAATTTACATAGATTCTAATCTGTTTGGCAGTGGTTTACATTTCTAGGTGGCTTCGCAGACACTGTTTCCCTTCAGACTGTCAGCACAAAACCTGTGGTGTAAAATAATGTCACGCATTTTGTGTAGTAACAGTAGCTGTCGCTAATGTAGCTAAATGTCTGTTGTAGAATGCCTTCACTTAGCATTGGGATAATTGTACGTTTTAATATAACTGAGAATAGCCTGAATTAGCAAAAATGCTACAAATGGGAAACCGGCACAAGTGAAAGAGAACTGCTGTTCGTAGAAGTGGAAGAATTAACTGTGTCTAACTAGAGACAGTAATGCCTGTTAAATGGGAAGCTATTAGATCGACCTGAAATCATGATGAGTTTATCAAAATGTGGTGCACTGAAAAGGTAGAGAGTTAATTCTAAGAACAGGTCACAGTGCCAGCAGCAGGTTGCTTGTTAGCTCGAAGTCT
>JAVQJV010095786.1:0-10776 GCA_036024995.1 Gadopsis bispinosus
GTTTCTTTTTTCCATTTGTTCCATTTAAACTGGAGTTTAAAATTTGATCTTTCAAATATTTTTATGGTTTTATCTGACATATTTGTCACATTTGATTTCTTGGCATATTCTTATTCTGTGAAAACTTATTAACATTATGACAGGTGTTTTTTGCTTTTGTTTTCTTAAAGTTGTATGCATTTTTTCACTTTTTTATTTATCAAACCATGCGCTTTTATCTCTATCAACTAGTGGGAATGCAAAAACTTTGAATCTCAACTTCTGAAAATCGCAGACAAAGCAGATGGAACTTTATAATTTGGCGTTTTGTCTCCTATATGCCATTTTGATCCTCCTTCATCGTTCTCTTTATTTTTACATTTTTCACGTTGTTATTGTAGGTTGTGAGTCCCACCATCAGTTCACCGGTTTGCCAGGAGCAGTTAATCGAGGCTGGAAAGCTGGTGGATCGCTCGGTGGAAAGCTGCGTCCAGGCCTGCCTCTCAGCCACAGAAGATGGCGAGCTCCTCAAACAGGTCAGTACAGATCGATGGTGTACTGAATTGTTTGGTTTTGTCTCAGAAGATAACAACATAATATCACAAGTTTGACAAAGAAAAAAGCTAATTAGCATCAAATGAAAACGGATTCTCAAGGTTTTTGTTTTGTTTTGTTTTTTTCACGTAAGCCACAGTGGACGTCTTTTATTTATGGCATTCAGTTTGTGTACTAAGCCCCGGCTTAAGAAGCAATGAAGATGATGAGTCAGGTGGGCTGCTCCCCAGCCTGATGGAATAAGAAGCAGGGAATAATGCAGCTTAAGAAACGCCGCACCAACGTTGATGATGTGCATCTCCTGCTTTGAAGGTGAGCGCAGCAGCCAGCGTGGTGAGTCAGGCTCTGGTAGATCTCCTGCAGCACGTTCGTCAGTACACGTCAAGGGGAGAGCCCATCGGGCGCTATGACCAGGCCACAGACACCATTATGACCGTCACTGAGAGTATCTTCAGCTCAATGGGAGACGCAGGTGAGTCCAAAAGAAGTTACTGGAAAAGCTGAGAAAGAAATCATAATTGTGCATCCACTTTTACAACATGGTACATGGTATAAAATACAGAAACGGGCTGAAATCTGGTGAAATGAATGCATGCAAACGAATGCTTTTGTTTGTTTTTAATAATGTATGTATGTTAATTAACACAAGCACAAGTCGAGTATGGAGTATTACCCTATTAAGATGAATGTATTTTTGATTTGAAAAGCAATCATGGTTAAAGCAGCTGGCTGTGGGTCAGACGTAACAGCTAATGACTACTTTCAGTGAGGTTTTAGGTTTTATTAGTCATGCTGGCGGCATGGCTTTAGGGATAGTGATGTCGGCCTTTGATCAATTGGTCCACCCCTCTGGTCCAGGTTGAAAGATCTCGACAACTATTTGATGGATTGCCATTATATTTGGTACAGACTTTCTTGCCCCCCTCAGGATAAGTGATCACTATGACAATCCCATCTCTTTTTATCTGGAGCCATCATCAGCTCATTTTATTTTATTTATGTCCAGTACTTTATTTTATGGCCAAACACCTACAAAACCGATGGCTTTCCCATCAGCCTTAGCTCAGTCGTTAGTGTTAATTAGCAATGGTTAGCGTGCTCATATGCTTAATTTAATTGGTGAACATGGAAAACACTACACCTGCTAAACATCTGCATGTAGCTTGTGACTAGATACAGCCCACAGAGCCACTAGCATAGCTGTGGATTCTTAGTCCTGTCAATAATACAGTTGTCGCCTACAAATAGAGAATTAAAATGCTCTTATAGGATTATTGATAATCTGAGCAAAACCCAATAACTAAAAATGATGGTTTGTAAGCAGAACTCAGTGACTGATCACACTTTGCTATTCTGTATTTTATTAGAGAGTGTTGGAAGTGCTTGTTATATTTTTTGACCAAAACCTACCAGACCCTGACAACGGTTCGACCTGAATCTGCCCGATGATCACCCGAATACCAGCGTCTCCTGTCGTACTACTCAGTGCAAACCATCATACATTTGACCTGTTCTAGCCAAATATCTTGTTGTTGTTTTTTTTTGAAAACTGTCGAAAAAAAGCAGGTAAACTATATCTAATGTAAGCTGTAAAACTTGCTTTCCACACATCTAAAGTTTCTGGTTTCTGAGATGTCTTATTGTGTATCGGATCGCACTTCATCCCATCTTCTCCTCAGAGAGACTGGCATGATGGCGGGTTTGAATGGACGGTTGTCAGCTGTGGTGAAGCCACAGAGAAAAGCTGACAGTGATGTTCACAAGTCTGACAGCAGAGAAAAGATAGAGATGCACAGAGAATGTCCCGGCCCAGCAGTCAGCTCAGCCGAATTGATTTGCTTGATAGACAAGTAGAATCGCAGTTTCCTCTGCTGAGGCCTGAACGCACACAGCCAGTTGGATAACATCTCCTTTGAACCGTTTGTCAAATATGTCCGGTTATGTCAAACCTGACATTCAGATACAAACATGAAATGTGAAGAGAGGAAACAGAAAGGAGTGCTGTGTCGGCAGATCAGCTGATACATTCACTTTGACAGAGAACGTAAACACCAGTCCCTTTGGTCTTACCTCATTAGTCTGATTTTTTTATTTTTCCAAATTATTCATGACGACAAACTCAGGCGCATTTGTAACTTATCCATGAATCCACTTCTCTCCCATTGTTCTCGCGTGTCTCTCCTTCCCCTCACCACCTCTCCAATCACCTCTCAGGAGAGATGGTTCGTCAGGCTCGGGTGTTGGCTCAGGCCACCTCAGACCTGGTGAATGCCATGAGGTCTGACGCGGAGGCCGAGGTGGACGTGGACAATTCTAAGAAGTTGCTGGCCGCCGCAAAATTGCTGGCTGACGCCACCGCAAGGATGGTGGAGGCGGCAAAGGTGAGCAGCGCGTGAGACATAAAGCATACAATATTTATTCTGTTTATTTTCTTATAATTTTGCTTTTCTACCTCAACTTTGCTCTTCAGAAGAGAGCAGGATGTTTACTGAACCGAGGGGCTAGTGTAAAACAAGCTTTATGCATTATTCATCTCGTTATCCCAAAAGAGTTTTAATCGCAGTAGTAGCATTTCTTAAGACAGGATGAATATCTCCAGGGCTGGGTTTTATTCTATCGAACATACTGTGTGACAGCAGAGGGGAAAGAAGCTGAGTCAGACACCCCGAGAGAGAGAGAGAGAGAGAGTGTGTGTGTGTGTAAAAATCAAAAGACCAAGGATGACAGTTTCGGAAGTAATTCTGCTTATTCTTGTTAGTAAGGTGTTATTTTATTAATAAAGGATGACCTTCAAAACTTTCTGCAATAGAAATGTAGGGCATGGACCGATCTTTAATTTGAAAATGCTCGAATCTCAACGTGCATTTCTGGAAGCGGTTTTACAGTGATGGAGTCAGTCCTCAGACATTGAATGAGTTTTGTGGGTTCGTAGAATTCTGTTTTGCGTTTTTCCTTTCCAATTAGATTTTAAACACCTTGTGTGCTTTAGTTGTGTTTTTTGAAATTACTTAATGGTTTATGTAGCAGCTGCAGGATGTGCCTCTAATAATCTGCACTTGCTGTTCATGTTGAGCTTTTCAACCCTGCTCCCAACCTGCCGTTAATGCCGCTCTGACACTCTTTGGATTTTTAGGTTTGTTTCTGTAATTGTCATATAATTTCCTAGATATTAAAGGCAACTTTGAGCTCTCTTTGCCACAATTCTTTCCCTCCTTAATCTCAAATATACATGAACATAGCTGCAATTTCCAAGTTGTTTCATTAAATGTTTGATGAGATGAATAAATAAAAGAAATGCTGCTTTGCTGGCACTATGAATCATGTTGGATATCCAGTGTAAACATGGTGGAGGACAGTTTTTTGAATTAATTGGAACTCGACAATCCTGTTTAGTACATTGATTTATACAGGACCTGGTCTAATCCTTTGGTTTCATAGTGTTTTGGAAGTGTAGTTATAGATTTTTCCCTCTATAAACAGCAATGGCCAGGAATGAAGTATGAACAAATGGTCAAATAAGTACAAACTTATGAGGTTGAAATATTCTAATCCATACAGCATTTAAAGTTTCCAGCCTAACATGATTAAGAGTAAGAGGATGTCAGACTCTTTCTTCCCAGGTGGCCGAGGGGCAAGCTCATCCCATCTCCCAACTATTTATCTGCTATCTCTCTCCATCAGTCTCATTATCTGTGCACGGAATCACACCCTGATATTAATAACCCTCCACTTCCACCATGAAAATGAAATGACGCCCTCCAGCTGGCTTGATGGTCGAGCTTGATGCCAGACTTATCAGCGTCACAGCTGCATGTTTATCTGTGTCAATGGAGCCGGAGACCTCAGCCAGCCATTGCCTTGGTAACTGATTGATTGAGCTGGTGCAGTTTAGTTTTTTGGGCTTTTACAGCTGACTGTGTTTATGCTTGTGTTTTTTTTCTGTTGTTTTTATTTTTTTTAAATCCCACGCCAGGTAAGGCAGTCTATGGCTAATTTGCTTTAGCCATAGACTTTCACTCATCACTGTAAAACGGACCTTTTTCTTTTTGAAGGCTAGTTCGCAATGATGAGTTCTTGCATGTGATATCGTGTTACTTCCTCTGGAAATCTGCACTTTTTAATAATTATGCAAATTGACTGTTTAAATTTAAATAGTGTCAGCAGTTGCCAGCCGGCAGACGACAGCTAAAAACTCCACTGATTTGAAGCTTGTCACTAACATCGTTTTACTGTGATTAATGCAAAGTTGAGTGTGTTTTTTTTTATTTTTTTTTGTTTTTGTTGAATTGAATCTGTTTGTACACTTGTGCCTTGCTCATAGTGATATATGTGTCTGCGGAGAGTTCTGCCAGCAGCATCTGTGGGCTTTAACATTACCTTAATGACATGGGTTTTAAGTAGCACGCACAGGCTGCAGGTGAAGCTACAGACCTTCCCAGTGAATTCACCTAATGGCAGCAGGCTTGGCTTTCTCTCCAACAGCGGGAGACACGGAGGTGCTAAGTGATGCTGGTCTCCACAGAACCCAGTTATCTTGTACTGCTGGATTCATAAACAGGAAGATCAAAAGAGCTGCTTTGCTAATGGGAATAAACGGCATCGCTCATTGCCATTTAGTCATCAACAAAGAGCTAATTGTTGGAGTGAAGAGGAGCTGCAGCTGAGCTTGAGTGCAGTGATTTAAGTCTGCGTCATTTTCAAAGAGCTGTGTACGCTCATTTGGGTATTCTAAGATGACTTGTATGCACTGATGGCAGTTGCGTGGGTGTGTCTGCTGCTCGTCTCAGTAGGTGTGTGATGCAATGAGTGCCGACGTGTTACCCAGTCCCTCGGGAATGATGGTGCTTTTCAAAGAAAAGAAGAAATCATCTTTTTAAAGATTGTAGAAAGGCAGGGAATGCTGTGAACAGATCATTAATTTTTTTTTTGGGTCTTCCCGCTTTTTTACCAGCTGTTTTCCCATCCTGCTCACCTGTTCTTTCACCTGTACTTGCTGATCTGTGCGTGTGCCTGCTCAGGGCGCCGCGGCGTACCCAGAGAACGAGGACCAGCAGCAAAGACTGAGGGAGGCTGCGGAGGGGCTGCGCGTGGCCACCAATGCTGCTGCTCAGAATGCCATTAAGAAGAAACTGATTAACAGACTGGAGGTCAGTGATGCCACATTGTGTCTCGAGAAGCATGGCTCCCTCATCCTGAAACTGAAAATATTTACAATCCAACGTGACATTCATGTCATTAGTTGTGGTAATGTAAGGATTTTTATTTTCTAGACTAATATATTGGATTTGTATAAACGAAGTGTAAGATCTTTTATACAGAACTTGAAAAATGTAAGGACCAAACTTTAATTTATGCCGTATTTCCACCCAAATGCATTTATACCATTTTATTTAAATTATTATTTATTCATGCAGCTTATGATCTGGTGGAGGGAAATTTGGGAAAATGTAAATATGAGGACTATAATATTTGAAGTCCCTGATACCACAAACCGCCAGACTCAAAAGCAGAGATGTCACCTGAGAACTATGTCCTTTTTAAATGGACACTTCAGATGGATACAGAGGCAGACAGTTACTGTAATGTATACCTGTAATGGTATTTTACATGTGGATGTCTGTATTGGTTTTAATATTCCTCAGACTGCTGCCAAACAGGCTGCGGCTGCAGCCACACAGACCATCGCTGCTGCTCAAAATGCCGCCGCCTCCAACAAGAACACTGCTGCTCACCAGCAGCTAGTGCAGAGCTGTAAGGTGAGGATCTGTCCTTTCTTGATGATTCATAGAATCGAATAGAATAGAGGGATTCTATAGTGAGGCTTTTAGTTAATCTGTGAAGTTTCCATTTTCTATATTTTTGCACGTGTTTGTGTGTATAGGCAGTGGCAGACCACATCCCACAACTCGTCCAGGGGGTGCGTGGCAGTCAGGCCAAACCAGATGACCTAAGTGCACAACTCACACTCATCATTGCCAGCCAGAACTTCCTGCAGGTGCAGTATACACGCATTTTGCATTACCATTTCTCACCTTTGCTGGAGAAGAGATTGTTAAAATGTTATGTCCCCATACTCAAATTGAGTAACTTCAGTCCTACATTGGGAACCAGGCTGAACAAACTATAAATAGTGTTTCTGTCATGTGGGGTTCTACTTAAAAATAGGCCTGTAACCTCTTTTTGGGAGGCGGTTATAGAAGCAGTGGTGTGATGGGATTATGTGTTTAATTCCTCAGTGGCACTTTTTTAGAACTGGTGTCTCCACAAATACCGCCACATAATTTAACCTCTGTTCCTTGTTGTTGCCCAGAGCAACATTTAGTTTTCCAGGCAGTTCATTAAGGGAGAATATCATTGTTATAACATTTTATAGTTTTTGAAGTGAAAATAATTTTTTTGTTTCTTTTCCACTGTGCAGCCTGGTAGTAAGATGGTGACCTCGGCCAAGTCGTCTGTACCCACGGTGACGGATCAGGCTGCAGCCATGCAACTGGGTCAGTGTGCCAAGAACCTGGCCACCTGCCTGGCTGAGCTGAGGACGTCTGCACAGAAGGTAGAGCACAGATAGACACAGGCACTCGCAGTATGTGGCAGTGCATGCAGGACGCCACTGTATTTTACATACAAACTACATGCAAAAACAAACCTAATACACCCGCATCACTCCAGTAAGACTCTGTACCTATCTGGATCACGTATAATATGCAACATGATTTAAAATCACATAATGGGGAAAAGTGGAGCCGTCCATGTTTTCCACAGAGTCAACAAGTTCTTTTTTATTTTTATTTTTTTTACTGCTTAGTCCACATAAGATGCGCTGGAGGGTAAACTGCAGACTCCTGAGTCTAATCTAGTCACATCAGTCGACCCGTGATGCACTTTCCTCAAGTACAGGATTTGCAGCAGTTGTTTGAGTTTATAACCAGTGGAAACTGACAATAAAATGTATTTCTGTCAATGGATCACTATTTGCAAGGGCAAAACATAAGTAAATATGTAACCGTGTGAACTGTGAGCGACTGCAGACTTCCCTTTGTCTTCTAGGCCCATGAAGCCTGCGGCCCCATGGAGATCGACTCTGC
Source organism: Gadopsis bispinosus (assembly GCA_036024995.1). NCBI lineage: Eukaryota > Metazoa > Chordata > Actinopteri > Centrarchiformes > Percichthyidae > Gadopsis > Gadopsis bispinosus. Next base: position 7,620 of record JAVQJV010095786.1, read on the forward strand.
GCTCACTGCCATCCAGACCCTGAGAAGCGAGCTGCAAGATGCCAAGCTGGCTGCTGTTAATGTCCAACTGAAACCACTACCCGGAGAATCCGTAAGAGACATTTTAGACCCAGTAAGATCGACTCGGGCTTCATTCTTCCAAAGCCGACATGAAAAATGGCAATTGCATTAAGTTCAGTCAAGCTATACAAAAGATATTGTCTACCAGCAACTCATGCCTGAAGCAGGGTCAAATGGGTTTTTGAGGCCTAATATTTAGTTTTTAATTATTTACATATAAAGCTGTAGTTTTATTTTCCCCTTTTCCGCTGCTTTAGTTGGAGAAGTGTGCTCAGGATCTGGGCAGCACCTCCAAGTCAGTGGGATCCTCCATGGCTCAGCTGCTCACCTGTGCTGCACAAGGAAATGAACACTACACAGGTGACATACTGACTTCTTCAATTTTCAATCCCATTTTTATTAACTTCACAACTTTCCTCTTAAGCCACGCTGAGACCTGCCTTTCAGTCGCCAAGTAAACCTATCTCTTGACTCAGCAGTCATAAACATACAACTTTTCCGCCGAACACGCGTGATCCCAGCAGCCACCACGAGCATTGAGTCCAGTTTTAATAGCTCTTGTAACGGGCTAAGTGTGCGCTCACTGCCACAAACACTTCTGTGGCTGTAAGTTCATCATGCATCTTTTGTGTGCAGTGCTATTGTGCAGCACACACTGTACACACATGGGGTCAGATGGCTCTAGATATTAATGAATGCGCACAGAAGGATTCACAAAAGTATTTTGTGATTATTTTTTTTTATATGTAAATGACTCTCTTTCCACAAACGCAGGCAAGTGCACACAAAAATATTTCTTGTAGAATTTAAATGTAAATAGAGATCCACATATATTAAAAAGAAGTTTCACAAATGTATTCTGATGCGCACACAAGTCTTGTTTTGAACAAATGTAATTGCAATTTACAAATATGTTAAAAAGCAGTTAAATCATAGATGTAATTTATCTATGATGTCTCTCAGATGGTTTCCTGACTGCAGTTGTTGTGTGTCAAATTTGTAGTCTTACCTCTGATTCTGTGTGTAGGAATAGCAGCCAGGGAGACGGCTCAGGCCCTGAAAACACTGGCCCAGGCGGCCCGTGGCGTCGCCGCCTCCTCCATAGACCCCAAGGCTGCCGCCGCCATGCTGGACTCGGCTCGCGACGTTATGGAGGGCTCAGCGCTTCTCATTCATGAGGCCAAGCAGGCACTGATTTCCCCCGGAGACGCTGAGAGTCAGCAGAGGCTGGCGCAGGTGAGATGGTTCAGGATTGCTCGGGGGGGGGGGTTATGGAGACTCTTCTGCATGTCTAACCTTTATAACACTTGATGTTGCACCCTAGAATACTCGGTTCATCTTTCTGTCAGACTATAGCACCAGTGCCATCTAATGTCACGGCAAAGGCAGTTCTGCAGAATTCTTGCTACTTGTGAGACCATGAGACTTTTGTTTTACCAGCGCTGATTCACTTGTGATTGGACTGTCACTCTTCAGTTACTCTAACATCATCATCTCCACCCTCCAACAGTTCATTTAAGGAAATGTTTAGTAATATTTTTCTTAGCACATACAGGGTGTATACAGTATGTGTCATGAATGTTTTTTTGTTGCAGTTAGTTTTAACTCCATACACATCACACACAGTCTTTTAACTCAGAAACACAAAGTTTATTTATGCGGAACATTTCGTAGAGCTCACTGAATCCTTTGTGTTTTACATAGGTTCTGTGTAGCCGCCTGTCAAAAGTCACGTTACTGCTCTTGTAGGAAATTAACCACACAACCATGTAAACTTCACAGGTGAAGTCAGCTCTTTGCCCACCAGTGCTTCTGTCTTTGCTCAATATATTTTGCTAAATATTTTCTTTTCCAGATGAATGTCTACATCTGCTTAGTAATACATGAAACACCTGTCAAATATAGCAGGGGAATCTGTCATAAACCTGGTGGCATATTCATTATTTATGTCTTGTCCTCCTCATATCTTCTCCACAAACTAAATAAATAATGCTTAAATTAAGTTAAGAAGCCTGTGCTGCTCTTTTGAACTTTCGAGCTCATGTTTGCATCTCGGTGAACTGCTTCACTAAGGTCCGTTTCATGTTCGTGTCATGTGCTTCTGTTTGTGGCCTCTGTGATTTGACAACCCATTTTGTGGTGAGTTACACAACCAAAGAGGACACGCAAATAAATTTTTATAAAATTTTAATATATAAACGATGATATCAGATATTCTGCAGGACTGCCTTCTCAGATCTTTATCTCCGTCTAGTCGCTCTAACCCAGTCTACTGTGAACCTGCTGTGTGTTCCAGGTTGCCAAGGCTGTATCTCATTCCCTGAATAACTGCGTCAACTGTCTGCCGGGCCAGAAGGATGTGGACATGGCTCTCAAGAGCATCGGGGAGTCCAGCAAGAAACTCCTGATTGAAACTGTGAGTTTGGTCTGTGACTCACCAGAGAAGAAATTAGCATAATGTGTTTCTTTAAATGCCCATAGCAGAAAGATCCTTGAGGAACGTTTGAAGATTAATGACACACATAAGTTAAAAGTGAAATTGGCTACTAGATGGGGAAAGGTTTCAGTCATTATTTCAATTACTATTTTCTAGAACAGTGATGTCACAGCCTGACATGATTGGAATACTAATGTTTAGTCATTAGTACACATATAGGGAAAGTTTATTTTACCACTCTCACTTGCAGTTCTCCAGTTTGAAGCTGAAATTTTGAGCACAGAATGGATGCACACCATTTTCCGATTTCAGAAACACCCATTATTATACAACCATTTCAAGGAGGCCCAGATGTGGTAGTTTTTGAATGGTCACATCAGTAGTTAAGTTAAATACTCTCTTTGCTAGCGGCATCACCGCAATGGACTCGGTTAATAATCTTTTTTCAGTTTTATCGTCTCTAATTTCCATCCACAGTTAACAATAAACTGGTTTTGTGGTTGCGCTCACACCTACAGTAAATGTCACTGCTTTTAAAAAAAAAAAAATACAGTTAAATATCTCTTTCTTCATTAACCCCTTTTTTGCCGGGGGGGGGGGGGGGGGGGGGGGGGGGGGGGGGGGGGGGGGGGGGGGGGGGGGGGGGGGGGGGGGGGGGGG